>PISX010025292.1:0-26371 GCA_004024625.1 Mellivora capensis
ACGTCAGAGCCAGAGCTTTTACCCTCCCTCGCCAAGGTGAGATTGCTTTTTAAATTTTTAATTAATCAATGTTTTCTTGTGGTCAAATATATATAAATCTACCACTAGTGACATTTGGTGTGTTCACAGTGGTGGGTAACCATCACCACTCTTTAGCTCCAGAACTTTTTCACCACCCCACAGGAAAACCCCAACCTCAGTCCCCATGCCCCTCCTTCTCTCAACCTCTGGTAACCACTCATCATCTACTTTCTGTCTCCATGGATTTGCCTGCTCTGTACATTTCATGTCAGTGGAATCAATATGCGGCTTTTGTGTCTGGCATCTTTCACATAGTACAGTGTTTCCTTCCTTTTTATGGCTGAATCTTATCCCCTTGTATGGACATAGCACCATTCGTTTATCCATTTGTATCATTGCTTCTTACTATAGTTTAAATATTTGACTCTGGTTAAATTGCCCCGTTAGTCTGTAAAATAGTTGTTGACTGGAATCAAGCAGCAGTGTTTCACCTGTGTGCGTTTTAGAAGAGCCTGTGACTATGGGGCGCCTGGTAGGCTCAGGTGGTTAAGCGTCTGCCATCAGCTCAGGTCATGATCCCAGGGTCCTGGGATCAAGACTCACATCGGGCTCCCTGCTCAGCAGGGAGCCTGCTTCTCCCTCTGCCCCTTCATCACGTGTGTGTGCACTCTTTCTCTCTCTCAAATAAATAAAATCTTAAAAAAAAAAAAAGAAAAGAAATGAAAAAGTCCGTGACTAGAGCCGGCGTGAAGGCAAGATGAAGAAGACTCAGCCTGGTTTCCTGGAAACACGGGTCTAGGGGTCAACGAGGCTATTATTTGTAACAGGCTCCCAAATGAGAAGGGGAACCCTCACGTCATAATGCTAATACAGGCGTATTCCATACAAGGTGGTGTGGCAATGTTTTCTGGCACTAGAAGGAAGTTGGTGGGAGAGCAAATGACGTGGGCAGAAGCTGCCTCTGTGCCTGGCTCTTTCCCTGGTAAGGACAGGTCTGGAAATGTCTCAGGTGCTTTGAATCATTGATATAGGCTTCTCCTCTACCTGACAGACAGTTGCTCGTCTTTATTGAAAGTGTGAGGCTGGGGGTAACCCACCGTGACTGCATTCAGGGTTAGACAGTAGGTCAGGGAAATGCTGGATATCTAAGCTGAATGTGATCCCCACAAGGAATTTAGCTGTGGACTTCTGATGTCTGTTAATAGAACCATTACCTCCCCTTTCGCTTTCACTGTGATCTCTCGCCTCCGTTTTGCAACCAAGCATCTTCCAAGAATTGCCTAAGCTGCTGGCTTGTGTCTCTTTACTTCCCATTCAGACTCGCTGCTTTGTGACTCTGACTTGAGGCCCACGCCCCACTGAATTCAAAGAGATTCTTCAGTTCTTGTTTTTCTTGCAGCCCTTGGCCCCAGTGTCCACCATCACCCCGTTTCTGAAACCTTTCCTCTCCCACTATGTGTAGCTCCCTGCCCCTAATGTCAGCCTTCCCATGCTTCTGTCCACCTCTGCCCTACCCAGTTTCCTCCTGAGCTCCAGACCTGCTGCCTACTGGACGCCCCTACTGGATGCCGTTGGCTTTCGGAAACCAGACATGGCTGCAGAGGGAGGCAGATAGAATTAAAAAAGAATTAAAAACAATTAAAAAAGAACAACCAAAATTGCCATCTTTTCCTTTCTGACCGTCCTTCCAAAACTTCTCTCACTTCCTTCAAGTTTCTCTGTCTCAACGGATGGTACCATTTACCACACCAAAACCTAGAATCAAATCTTCTCCTTTGATCCCATTGCTAGACACAGGGAAATTATGATTTTACTTTTATGTGTCTTTTTAAAAAGCTTATTCTGAAAACTTTTTAATGTACAGAAAAGTTAGAAGAAAAGCATAATCAATTCCCATATACTCTTTTAAAAAAAATTTTTTTATAAAGATTTTATTATTTGACAGACAGAGACCACAACTAGGTAGAGAGGCAGGCAGAGAGAGAGAGGGGGAAGCAGACTCCCTGCTGAGCAGAGAGCCCCGTGTGGGACTCGATCCCAGGACCCTGAGATCATGACCTGAGCTGAAGGCAGAGGCTTAACCCACTGAGCCACCCAGGCGCCCCCCATTTACTCTTCATCTAATCACTAGCTGTTAACATTTTGTCACACCTGCTTTATTACTCTCTCTCAATATATACGTCTATACATACATTATTATTGTCATTACAGTTCTTCCTCAACCTGTGATGGGATTATGTCCCAATAAACCTGTTGTAAGTTGAAAATACCATGTAATTTGAAAATGCATCTAACCTACTGAACATCACAGCTTAGCCTTGCCTACCTTAAGCATGCTTTGTACTAGCCTACAACTGGGCAAAATCATCTAACACAAAGCCTGTTGAATATTGCATGTAAACTGTTGAGTACTGTGCTGAAAGTGAAAAACAGAGTGGTTGTCTGGATAAAGAATGGTTATAAGTGTGTCAGTTTATCTCATGTTGGGGGGTGGCTGCCTGGGAGCTGGGGCTACTGCCCCCACCCAGTGTCACCAAAGAGGATCACACCAGGTATCGCTAGCCAAGGAAAAGACCCAAACTCACAATTCCATGTATAGTTTCTACTGAATATGTGTCACTTTCACACCATCCTAAAACCAAAAAATTTTAGGTTGAACCATCATAAGTCAGGGCTCTCTTTTGAGAAAAAGTGTTAGACATCATGCCGTCTGATACTTAAATACTTAGATGGCTGTCTCCTGAGAACAAGGACACTTTCTTACATAACCACAGTACAATTATCCAAGTTGGGAAATTTAGCGATTAATACGATACTGGTATGTAGTATTCAATCAATCAAATCAAATCAATGAGTATTCAAATTTTGTACATCCAGGCTCAAAGGATCTTCCCACAGATTATGTATGATTTATAAAAGGGAAAAATGGTAACAATAAAATGGAGAAAGCTACCAGGCATTATCTTAACCACGTGATTAAAATGATCACCAACAATGACATCGAGTGCCTCCTGAGGAAATGCACAGGCAGGGACACATTACTTCTGTGGTATTCATGCCAAAACGTACAACCTGAGTCTCCTGAGAAACCCCTGGACAAACCCAAACTGAGGGACCTACTAGGAGCCATCCGATCTAGATGCTTCAGAAACATCACAGCATAAAAGGTCTAAAGAGACACCACAAAAACATGCAATGAGTTATCTGGATTGACGCCTGCATCAGAGAAAGTGCTATCAAGGATCACATCAAGATTCTTTCAGACTTGGCGTTGCTGTGTCCCCACTGGCACAGCCTTTATTCAGACCCACAGCTCCATATCTGTGCCCCTCATTGGCCTTGTTTCTTTGGTCTTACCCCACAGCCCTCCCCTCTCCACACTAATGCACACCACATTCGCACATTACTTTGATGAAAGGTCTTCAGTCGCTCCTCAAGGCTTTAGGCGTTATCCCAAGGTCTGTAGTGCAACCCTCAAGCCCCCCGTAATCTCACTCCCTTCTCCAGCCTTGGCTTTCCCCACTGCCACCTGTCAAAAGTCTGAGGTCAGTGGGCGGGGAGTGAATGGGGGGGAGAGCTAAAATTTCACCCAAGTTAACAAGTTAGGCTGCCACAGCTTCATTGCAAAGACATAAGACTCCAGAGTTGGAGAGAAAGGACAGTTTATTACTCACAGCAGTAGCGGAGCAACCTTTGCGCCTGTTTGCCAAGCCTGGTTCCACAGGGCGCCACGATGAGGGCTAGGTGACACCTGCACGTGCCAACTGCTCAGCATCACGGCCATGCAACTCCCCATTTAGGAAATCTCAATCTTCTAGAGCGGCAGTTGGCAAGCCTGCCCAACTTTACTCCCAAGGAAGACACTGTCTTTATCTTACTGGATAGCAAACAGATCTGCTCTCTGCCCTACAGGGAGATACCCCCTCAAGCCTATAAAATGATCTACGTAAACATCCTTGAAATGATAGCCTGGAACCAAAGCCATCAGCACCTCTTCCCGCAGACTTGCTGAAACACCAGAGACCCAGCAGTAAGAGTCTCCCACCACCACTCTTCCAACACTAGACAGCTGACACCTGATTGTGTCTCTGTGCCATGAGCTCTCACTCTCTCTTCGGACCTCTGTGGTCCACCACGGAAAGCCCTGCTCTGCCCTAACCGCACCCGCCCACCCACAGTAACATTCCTGCAAACTCCTTGCTCAGTTTCTTTGTCTTTCAAGAATCAGCTCCTCGGGCAGGCCTGACAGCCACTCTCTTGCCCCCAAACAGAGGCCTTTCGTGCTCCCTCGGTGTCCACAGCACCAGTGCCCGGTGTCCCAGCACTTAATTTGCTCCGCTGTAATTGCTGGCTCACGCATCTGCTGTCAACTCGTTGAAGGCAAGGGCTGCATCATGCTTGTCTCTAATCCCGGGACCAGCCCACCAAGAATAAGTGAAGGGCAGGTGGAAGGAACAAGTGAATTGGTGAATAAGCTCTTCTTTTAAAGCCACCAGCCCTTTCTTCCTGTCACTGTTGAGGTTGAGGCAGATGTACAAACTGATGAAGCCGAAAAACTGGCCTGGATGAGGGGTGGGGCAGGTACGGGGTTCATAAGCGCCTTCCAGATTCTGGGGGAAGAAGCAGAAATGGGTTCACGGGGAGGCCCTCCCCAGGTTGTCAGAAGGAGCACTTTGACCAGCCTTCTCAGCTCCGCGCACGTGAGGCAGTACCGCCCCAGGGTTTCCCTGAAACCGTAGCCCCAGCCGAGGCCATCCAAATGCTGGTCCTTCAGGCTGGGATGCTGAGTGTTCTCTTTAGTGATCCAGTGACACAAACTAGATGCTGCTTTAACAGGTCTGCGCCCATGCCAAGAACACTGGTTTTCTAAATATGTATTTAGGCGTCTTAGACAGGAATGTTGTTGTCCCCCAATACCATCTGATGGTATTTCAAACTTCAAGTCCGTATTCTCAACGTGGTCATCTGGCCATGTCTAGAGACATTCTAGAGTTGTAGCTGGCAGGTGCTACTGGCGCCTAGGGAGTAGAGGCCAGAGATGAGGCTGTATACCCCGCAGTGCACAGGACAGCCCCCCCCACAACAAAGAATTATCCTGCCCAGAATGTTTGTAGTGTGGAGGCTGAGGAGGGCTGGACTAGACTATTGGGACTGCCTCATTTGGGCATGAGCAAGAAGGGCCAGACCATACAGTGTGGAGGTTTTTCTTGAAGGGACTGGGTACTCTCGCTGTGAATCATCCTGGGCCAGAAAGAGGAATAGAGGCCTGGAGACAAGGAAGAGGGAACACAGGAGGACTCTGGGGCAGGAGAGCAAGACTGGTGCCTACGTGATGGTGGGGGACCCATGGGCAAAGGGATGATCATTGCCCTCAGGGAGTACTGTGCACAGAGACATCTGTTTAGAATTTTTCTTTTAGACTGTCAACCCAGGGCCTGAACTGAATTTTTTTGCTCAATTCCAAGGCTTAATGAGGTTTTTTTTTTGTTTTTTAAGCTACCATGTAATGAGCACTCACTATGTGCCAGGCATCATTCTATATCAGAGGTTGGCTGCCATGTTCTGGCAAAAGGCCAGATCCCAGTATTTTAGGATTTGTGAACAGTACAGTTTCTGTCACTACTTGCCAGCCCTGCCTCATTTCACCACAGCCTCCCAGGAACTGTGTGAATGGTGAGTACGGCTGCATGCCAAGAAAATTTTATCTACAAAAACAGGCGGTAGAGGGTGCCTTCTTGGCTCAGTGGGTGGCTAAGTGTCTGCCTTCGGCTCAGGGTCCTGGGATCAAGTCACACATCTGCTCAGCGGGGACCCTGCTTCTCCCCCTCCCCTGCTGCTCCTTGCTTGTGCTCTCTCTCTCCCTGTCAAATAGATAAATAGAGATGACAGGGTCACAGAGGTCGGATGATATGCCCAAAGTCACAGTGCCGGTAAGCAGCAAGGCTGGCCTCCGACCCTGGCCCTTCACACTGGCCACTGTGGTGGCTCCCAAAGTGCCCTAGCGGGCACGGAGCCCGGGCAGCGGGAGCGGTTACAGGCTGGTGAGCGGTGACCCGCAGGTACGCCCTGGGTGACTGTCCAGAGCGAGAGGGGAGGAACAGCGATGGAGGCATCTGTGACCTTGTCAGTATTCCCTGGGGAGTCTGGAAATAATGAAGAAAAGGGGTCTGATAAAAGACTCGAACATTGTACAGTCACCCATGGGGGAACCCGAACTAAAGCGAAGGGTGACTGGCCTCTAAACCTGGACCCGATGTTGACTCGGCTCACTTCCCAGCTTTCACAAGGAGGAAGTGCTTTCCAATAGTGCTTGCCCTCTTGCTGTTTTGCAAAGCTACTCCCCCAGTTTTCCTTTTTTAGTGAGAAAACTGGCTTTTTCATGGGTCTCTCTCACTTGAAATCTTTCTGCAGGCTACTTCCCCTCTCCTCTCCCAAGAGGTGCAAAGTACAGCAGGAAGGTCTTGGGCTCAGGAGCTCAGGAGCCATCCTGCCAAGCTGCCCATCACAGCTCGGCCACCTACAAGCGGTGCGACCTCGGGAACATCCCCCAGATGCCTTGAGCTTCGCTCACAGGATGAAAGCGGCAGCCCCCACCTCCCATTCCTGTTGTGAGGAATGCATGTGGTAGCATCAGATCGCTGTCCAGAAGTGATAGGCTCCCAAGACATGCTGGGCCCCAGGTCCTTCTGAGCTAAATTGTCTCAATGCTTCCTTTCTCTCTTGAGGGCTGTTTGCCAATCATTTAGAGCAAGTCCTCCCCTTCACCTCACTGGAAAACAGATCCAGGGTTCCCTGTGGTCTCCCTGTACTTGGAATGAGATATACTTGGTGATGTGGCATTGCTTTCCGCCTGCTTTCACCTCTGAAACCCTATCACCCCAGATCGAGTGTTACCCTCTCCTTGGTGCCTTCCCTGACTCCCAGAGTCAAAAATAAGCAGAGAGGGGGGCGCCCGGGTGGCTCAGTGGGTTAAAGCCTGTGCTTTCGGCTCGGGTCATGATCTCAGGGTCCTGGAATCGAGCCCTGCATCGGGCTCTCTGCTCAGCGGGGAGCCTGCTTCCTCCTCTCTCTCTGCCTGCCTCTCTGCCTACTTGTGATCTCTGTCTGTCAAATAAATAAATAAAATCTTTGGAAAAAACAAAACAAAACAGAGAGATAAACCATTCTTCCTCATTCATTCAACAAATGTTTCCTGAGCACCTTCCCTGGGCTAGGGGTCTGTGCATCTGTCTGAGCAGCCCCCATGCAGCTACATCCTTTTTCTGGATAACTCTCCTTGAGGCTGGGAAGGGCTCCTTGCTCACCCCCTGTGCCCAGCAGAGGCCCTGGAACACTGCCCTGCTTGCAGCGGGCTTATGCTCACAACAAAACAAAACAAAAAGGAAAACCGCCATTGAGAGAAAAACTTCTCCAGTGGTAACTGGACAAGTTAATCCTCACTGGGAAGCAAGCCCTTGGCTATTAACGGAAGAAGTATCTGTGCTTCGTGCAGCAGTTATGTGTGAGAAGAATGTTAGGCTCCTACAGTTGAGTTTTCTCCAAGGTGTAACAAGTTTGCTGACCAGGCAGCTTTGCACACTCAGTGTGACTTGTATGCTCAGTCTCACTCAGGGATGGAAATTTCCCTACATCATCCTTACTGGTGGACAGGCGGAAGCATCACCAAAAGGTTTGCCAAGAGCCGGGGAGACTCTTGGGGAGCTGCCAGGAGGAAGGACTGAGGAGTCCCTTGAAGATTTCACCCGAGGAGTACCTCTCCAAGCAGGGGGATAGAAACGCCCATGCCATAAGTCAGAAACCAGCTGAGAGGCGAAGCCCAGTTCACTGGCTAGGGGATGACCATGGGCGTGTATGCAAATGTAGACGTATCCCAGGATGTAGCCATGCACATGACTACGGATGCAGGCATGCGTGTGTGCGAGTGTGTGTCTGTGTGTGAGTGGCACACATGCCCTCCTTCCCCAGCACCCAGAGCGGCAGAGCACAGCATCCTGGCATTCATCATCCCTTCAGTCTTTGCAGGCTGCCCTCGTCCCACAGCAGCCACATTCGCACAGGGATGCTCCTCCTGCCCCCGCTGCCCAGCCCGCTCACTCTGACCCACTTGTCTGACCGGCTTCTTCAACTGCGTCCGTCCCCTGCTTCCTGTTCTCCCATCCACTGCGGTTCCTTCCGACTCCCACCCCCACGTTTCTTTAGCCACCCATCCTCTTCCTAAGAATCTGAGAAGGAAATAGATTCAGGGTGGCCCCTAGAGGAACCCCAACCAGAGTAACATCCATGTGTTGCCAACAGTAACAATGGCTGGAATCTATTAATTTTTTTCCCCCTAGCAACCTTTGATCTGCATTTCCCATGAGTGTGGCACAAGGAACCGTATCCAATGTTTATCTATGTCAAAAGGTATTAAGTCTATTGTGTTTTCTTAACCACTAAGCCTTTTGTCCCAATGAGGGGAAGAAAAACAAGTTAATTTGGCATAATTTGTTCCTGGCAAATTCGATTATTTGCTTTAAAAAAAAAAAAAGCCCTCACCTCTCCTCAATGGCATTTACACAGTGTCATGATGTGTAGTGTAGGGCACACAACACCTGCTATGAAATAAGCATCTGCTGAACAACCAGGAAAGCACATGGGATGGGACTCCGGAGACCCAGGTTCTGGTCCTGGCTCGGCGTCTCATGCCCTGTTCGGGCCACTGCGGAACTCTGAGTTTCCCTTGCCTCATTCATAAATAGGGCTGGGATTTGGCTATGTCAGTTTCATCCCCCTCCACCCCCACCCTCACATCCCTGGTCACACCTAGGCAACAGGGCAGTCTGGATGCCAGTTTGAACAGACAGACACTCATCCACAAGCAGGCTGCCCTGCGTCTACACTTCTATTAGGTGTTGACATTTCCAGCTGAATTACCAACAGGTCAAGACCCCCATTGCCCCCTCCCTTGGTTCAGCACCCCCAAGCCCCTCTCCCACATCCCTCTGAACTCCATTTGTCTAGCGTTTCACACTCCTTTCACTCTCCACCCTGCTGCCAACATCCTCCTTCTAAAATGCTTATCTGATCACCTCAGGTTTCGACTTGGAATGTTCCAGCAGTCCCCAGCTGCCTCCAGAATGAGGCCTCACCTCCTCAGCTGGTTCAGGAGCTCCTCTCACTCTGGCCCCAGCCTGTTGGCCCAGCCCCTCATGTCGAGTTCCTTGGTCATTCCCAGAACATAGCAGCCTAGGTGGTCACAGAACAATTTGTCCCTTGGCCTCCAGTGCCCTTCCACCCCCTGCCCTTCTCCTGGTGAGCTTTTATCTGTCCTCCAGGTCTCAGCTTAGATATCCCCTCCTCTAGGAAGCTTTCTCTAGTCCTTTCCCCAAACACAAGGTGGGGTCTCTTCCGTGCCGCTTCTCTCTGTACTGGAAGGCCCTATCCAATTCATGGTGTCCTCCCAGATTCCCAGTCCCAGAATGACAGACGCCATGCCTCGGGCACCATTTCTCCAGCATCTAGCCCAGTCCTCGCCCTCAGTATTCATCAGTATGGTAGCGCGAGTGTGAGGCAATTATCTCGGGCTAACCGAAAACTCTGATGGGCTTCTGTGTCTGTCTTTGAATAATAACAAATGGGGACAATTAACTATTTCACTAACATATTTGTTATAGAAAATCTTTGAAACAACAGTATCCATGGAGGGGTGTGGGAAAAAAAGAGTGGTAGAAAAATAGAGTATCACTCTTCTAAGGTCCCTTCTAGCTAAAAATTCCCCAAATCTATCCGTTATAACAATTTGGCTCAGGAGTAGGAACAATAATCTAGAACCTGGAAAGGTAATGTGAGGAAGATTCTTTAGATCTCTGGGTCATAGGACAATGGACAGTTAATCAATTTGTCCCAGGGTTCCTGGTGGCCAAAACTAAAAGGCAAACACGGTCATTTGCATGACTGCTTTCAGACTTGCTACAGAGCATCTTTGTTCTACAACCTTCGGTCACCTTTCCTCCCTTTCCCACTCCACATGCAGGCTTCCCTTCTTCTAAGGGACCTTAGAAGAGTGATACTCTTATCTTTCTACCACCAGGGAGCGGCTGCTGTACCACTGGCCAATGTCAGCGCTGCCTGCTTTAGGTAAATCTCACTTTCATCATAGCCAAAGAGGCTTTCCTGAGCCAGCTGTCCCAGGAGGTGGGGACTGCATGAACCCTTTGACCAGACTGCCCAGGTATTCTCCCAAGCCAGACGGGTCTCATCCAGTTTGCCCAGAAGTCACAGCGCTGATCTGGCCACAAGTTAATGATTGCAACATCATTTAAAACGTTAAGAGGAGCTTAACAAACTGTGCAGGGCTAGACCAGCTCTGAGTCAACCTTTATAGAAAGAAGGAGGTGCTGTCCTTGTATTTGTTCCTTCCTGGTTGGCATAAACTCCAGTGCTTGTCAGGGAATTGGGGAGCTTGCCTGGTCCTTAAAGAAGTACTTTTGTTAAAACACACACACACACACACACACACACACACACACACACACATATACAGAGCGCCCAAATCACTTTGTATATATACTTGTAATATTATTGAACACTACCGAAAAGTATACATGAACTGAAAATTGGAAAAAGTTACAGCTGAAAATCAAATATGGTTCCCCATCATTGCTATGTGCTGTGCTGGACACTGTACATACTGGCTGTTAGTCTTGGACATCTTTGCTCTCACTGTTTTCACTATTTAATTGTGGAAATTAATCATTTCAGCTCCTTTCCTTGTGTTCTTGGCCTGTGACAGGGTGCTTCTCAGTAAGCATTCATGGATCAACTACCCTATTTCGTTGCTTCCAGATACCACTGATGATCTACCCCGATTTCAGAGGCGCTAAAATAGAGGAAAAAAATGTGTATCTGAGAATCAATGAATTATGGTCTTTGTCCATGGCCACCTGGTGTGGCCCCTGGAAGTCTGGCTGTGCTTCTGGGCTCCATAAGGGATGCCTGCACCCTTCACCCCTGTGGTGGCCGCTGCACAGGAGGACAGCAGCAGAGCAGGAAAGAGGGCTCGCCCTCCCTCCCCAGGAAATTGCTGGAAAAATCTCTGATCCATTCTCTTCTTCGTGGAAAACCAGACTTTCCAGTCCCTGCCTGGAGCCTCCTTCACACATCTGCTTTGAAGTCAAGCCTTTTTGGCTTAAATCTTCCTTTGGAGCTAGTTTACCCCAGAGCTCATCTCTCTACGCGCTGAGGATGGGCTGCCAAGGGCTTTCACCAGCTCCTGGAGGGCTGTGCTCTGCCTCACCTGGATGCCTGGGGGCACGAAGCAGAAGGGGCAAGTCTGAGCAAAGCCAGAGGCTGACAGGACCCGTTCCTTGCTCTGGTCAGCCCGCTCTCACCCTGCAGTCCCAAGGCTTGACTCTGCCTCTGGTGGGTGAGGGTTCCTGCCTGGGGCTGGGCTTACTTAGCTCCAAATCCTAACAGTCCAAACTCCGATTTCTTCCCAGGTTCAGGGCCTCTACCCTGGCTCCCTAAATTAAGGATCAACCTTAAGGCTCCCCGGGGGCTGGGCTGAGAGGCTGAGGATGTCTCAAGGACTGGTCCCTAGAGGCCAGGAAAGCACCAGGGAGATGAGGTCTGACTTCACTGTGGCCTGAAGGACATGGCTAGAAAGAACATTCTGGCCTGTGAGGAATTTTTTTTTTTTTTTTTTTTTTTTTTTTTTTGCTTAATCCCTTTCTTTCTCACAAAGGAAATGTCCTATTTGTTCAGTAACCCCCTTGCTATTAAAAACTCAGGCAATTCAGCAAAGTATGAAGAAGCCAGCCCTTTAGAACACAGCTCACATTTGTCTGGGGCTACAGATCTTACAAGGCATTTTCCCACATATCAGCTACTATAATCCCCCACTGTGTGGCGGGGGGAAAGAAAACGGTGATTAGCTGTACTACGTGCTTGCTCTGTGCCAAGCACCACCAGCCTCTTTCCCTACATTGTCTTACTTAATCCTCCCTGCAGCGGGCCGGTGCTTCTCAGGCTTGGACTGGGGCATCAGAAGCTCCTGGTGAGCTTGTGCAAAGAGACTGCAGGGACACCCAGCCCTGGAGTTTTTGATTTGTAGGTAGATCTGGGATGGGCCCAAGAATGTGTGTTTCTAACAAAATCAAACAAGGTGCCTTTGTGGCTGCTAAAGGACAGGAGTGAAGGGGTTGGGCTTTTCTCCCCAGCATCCTCCCACCTGTTTCACTTCTAGTTCTTCGAGTTCGGGAAGGGCATCCCAGTCCCCGGGAACACTGAGGTTGCTGATCCAAACTTTCATTTGGTAGTTGAAAACCCTGAAGTTCAGAAGGGAGAAGTTAAGTTACTTTCCTAAGGCTATTCATCCAGAAAGTGGCCTCACAGATGTTCATGGAGGTCTGCCTGGTTCTGGGCTCTGCACGCTCTCCAGTTCTGCCTCCACTTCTGCCTCCCTCCCCCCACTCCTCTGCCCCTACACCTATCTCTAGGAACCAATCCTAGCTTCCCTGTTGTTTGACTCTGCTGGGAAGGCCAGATGCGAACTCTGAAATGCGGGCCAAGATGCCCCCAGAACACACAAACCTCAATTCTGCAGCTCGGAAGAGATGAGGAATAATTCTGAGTGGGTGGACCACACCACACCACACCATACCACACCACACCACATCCTAACAGAGTCTGGATGTCCCAACTTCAATTAGCAGTGACTGGAACTACAGCACTGGATCGCAGAAATGATAGTGGATTGGATTGCCAGCCTTAAGGGAAATCCCCCAACACACAGGGATAGGGATTCAGTTCCCTGGTATGAAAAACATGTTCTGGCCTTTTCTCGCCTCTCTCCTCAGAGTGCTCTGTGCCTCTTCACATTCATCCTCAGGACGGCGGCCGGACAGGGGGAGAGCTCACGGGGGTGTTTAGAGTTGGCTGAGCCTCTCTACCTTGGGTAAAGCCGAGACCCGTTCTTAATGAAATCAGCCTTTGAACTGCATGTGCTCCCTCACTGCTGTCTTAAGTTCACCCTTGAGCTCCGAGTCTGTCTTCCCGACTGCATTTGGGTGTGAGGCCACGCAGCACCTTTATCCCGACTACAGAATAGAAAGTAGAGAGTTCCCCCCACCACCACCAGCCTCCCTCCACATTTCGCGTCTAGTTCTTAGGGTTTGGGAAGGAAGTCACGTGCCAGGGAGAGTTTGTGGCAACCTAATATTCTAGCAGATTTGGGACAGAAGGTGGGTGGAGGCAGGAGCCTGGAGAACCAGAGGGGTTTGGATCCATGGAGGATCCCTTCCTGATTCTCAAAGGAAATCCTTTTAAGACAGGGAATCTCTGTGGGGTGCCTGGGTGGCTCAGTGGGCTAAAGCCTCTGCCTTTGGCTCAGGTCATGATCTCAGGGTCCTGGGATCGAGCCCTACATCGGGCTCTCTGCTCAGCGGGGAGTCTGCTTCCCCTTCTCTCTCTGCCTGCTTGTCTGCCTACTTGGGATCTCTGTCTGTCAAATACATAAATAAATAAAATCTTTAAAAAAAAAAAAAAGGGGAATCTCTGGTCTGGGATGAAGGAGAGAAAGCAGCATGAGGAATGCAGCGGCAGTGCCTGGGTCCTGCGGAGTCCTGCCGGAGCCCAGGACCCTGCCACCACAGCAAAGAAGCTGGGCAGGAGGGCCTGTGAGGGGCTGCAGCCCATTGTCTGGCATCCCCAGGTCAAGCCACCATCATTCCTGAGTTCCCTGTGGGGGGATGGAGGGGCTGGCCCTGAGGATACCCTGCAGGTAGGGCCCTGGACTCCAGGAGAGGTGGACGCCTCCAGGAGGAGGGCCTGGCTTCCCTGTTCTCCATCCATCTCGTCTGGTTTGAAAGCTTATCTTATTCCTCCCAGATCTCTAGCAACAGTGGCATCTGTTTCTGAGCAAGCTCACAACTGGGGACCGCCCAAAGCAACGTCTGGTGTGCTCAGGGTTGGAGCGCAGGGCCCACTCTCTGCTCACATGACGTACTCTTAGGCCCTTAGTGCCAACGCAGTCATTCTTTTTGGTTGCTCTGTTGTTTTGAACACACTAAGGATTTTTTTGTTTTTTAGGGGTTTTTTTGGTTTTTGTGGGGAAGGGCCAAAAAACCTTCCAGGGTAAGGATGACTCTCCCAGCCAGCTGGAATTTGTTAACTCTTTTATTGACTACAACACACATACCCAACAGTGTGTCACCAGTGAACAGTGAACAGCTTGATGACTTCTCACCATCTGAAAACAGCCCCCACACCAAGGAACGAAACATAGCCCGCACCCACCTCGTGCCTCCTTCCCGTCACCCCCACCGCAGGAGGGCACCTGCGACCTTGACTTCTAACAGCAGAGATTTCATTTCGGCAAGCTGGAGTTGATCATTTGCTCACAGGGCAACCTGACTTGCCACTGCCCCCCAGTTCAGGGTTGGTGGAGCTGCTAGGGCCCAGCAGGACTGATTTGGGACTGGTTTCCAGTGGGGATGGCCTGCTCAGCAATTCTAAACCCAGGACACAGCCAGCTGTTGCTTCAGCCGCCTCGGAGGGGTGCACGGGGGCAGGGTGGGCCCCAGCTTGGCCATCAGATGGTCCTCCTGTCTCCAGGCAGGCCATCCAGGAGGCCAGCCTGGGGACTTTGTGGAAGGGGAACAGGAGTAAGATTCTCTTTCCATGTGCTTCTGGAAGTCCTGCCCTGTGTTCCAGGCCACGGGAGGCCTCTGGATCAGGATGACTCAGCAGCATCTACGTGCAAAGTAGCTGAGGTCTGCACCCTGGGAAAGCCAGCACGTGACATCTGGTTCGACTTGCCTCATTCAGTGCCAGCCTCACAGCTTGGAACCCATTCCCCCCCCAACACCTATGCCAGGCCCTCTGTTTCCCAGCGTGACTCTGAGCACTGGTGCCAGCTGCTGGCCTGGACCTGTCTGCCTCCGCCTCCCTGGCTTCCCTACATCTGTCCTCCTTCACTGGGCCCCACGGAGGGCTGACCCCATGTCATGTGCACTCAGTGCACTCATCAAAAGCCAAATTTTCTCTGCGCTCAGCCTATGCATGTCCCAGACTCTGCCCTCTGCTTCCTCAGCAGAGCGCGGCTCCAGTGGTGCCGGCTATGGGGGAGGCAGGGCCGGCCAGAGTGAGTGGTCGGGAAGCAATGCTTCTGCGCTGCTCCTGTCACCCCCTACATGGTCCAGACTCTGCTGAGTCTTCCCTTGTCAAGTATTTGTCCTGCCTCTCCTTCCGTCTGCCTGCCATCCCCAAACTGGATGGGAAGACATCAAATAGGAACTGTGCAAAGGCCAGAGCTCTTCCTGCCCCCCATCCTTCCCTCTCCAGTCCCCACTGCCACGTGACTCTCCCTAAAACACAGATGACTCCCTGCCCTGTCCCTCCATCTCTGGGACAAAATGGGAAGGGTCCAGCCTGCCCCTGCCCATGTCTTCCCCTCTTTGGCCCAACATCTCTTTCTGACCTTAGAGTTAATCGCTTCCCTGGAACACTTTCTGTGGATGTTGCCCCACACCCCCCAAATACCATCTTGTTGTTTCTTGCCTCGGCTCATGTGATGCCATCATCATCTTGGCCATCAGCACTTCCTTCCTACCCCCATTGAATCCTCTCCATCCTCCAAGTTCTGGTGGAAAGCCCACCCCCTCCAGGGAGCCCTCCTTGGCCATCCAGCCCTAGCACTCTTTCCTCGGAACCCTCAGAGCACTGAACCTTTATTCCCTACCTGCCATTTTCAGCTCTGAAGCGGGAGCTGCAAGTTCTTCCAGCTGCAGAGCACAGCCCTTCTAATCACCCTCCCACGTAGCGGCATTTCTTGCACAAGCAAGTACGTAAGGGATATTAGTAAGGATGCAGCCATGCAATGCCGGAGCCAAGGAGACCTTGGCCTGTAGGTGGTTGGTGAATTAGCTCAGTGAATTTTCTAAGCCTCCCGGGCTAACAAACAGCCGAAGCCTAGCTTTTGTAAATCTAAGCCAGACCTTTCTGTGGATTCTGCTTCTGCTGGGATCAACTCCTCTGGTGGTCACCCCTCCTCCCGTGCCAAGGAAGCCAGTTCCAGCCTCCTCTTTCTGGAACAGTCTATCTTGCCCAGTGCTCCTGACTGCCCCTCACAAGACATGAATGTCCTCGCACTTGTCTGTGTACCCGGCGCTCCGCCTCCCGTTCCCACCCCAGCTGATGACCAGATTCCCAGTTCATTTCATCCACCAGCTGAGCTGATTACAAGCTGCTTATTTTGCTGGCCTGCCGGAGATGGCAAATGTCATTCTTGATCCAATCCTCCCAAGCCCCAGCTGCATACGTGATGTCCCAGTAAGGACGGGCCAGCACCACCTCTGAACTCCACGTACTGACAAATATGGCAACAAGACGTTAATTCTAGACACACAGACAGCTGAAATTCTGGGGCCTGAGCCAAACTTCCAGAAAGGAGCCCTTTATTCTTTGTTTATTGTAAAATAAATGTCCTATGGAGGAGAAGGTCTCTGTCCCACCCAAGGCCCCTGCAGTCTGGAGGTAACTGAGGCACAGTCACCTGGGAGGTTTGGTAGAAATCCTTGCAGAACTCTGGAAAGTGGAACGCTAGGATTCACAGTTTGAGTGCACAGGGCAGGCTCCTGTGCTTGGAGAAAGTACCACACACATCCTGTGCAGAATGGTTCTTTAGAGAAGACTTCGTACTATCTTCATGATACCAGAGTTGCTCTTCTCGACCCCCATGATAACCTCCGCAGATCACAGCATTTCGGGCTTTTTCATTAAATACAACGGTCTCCTCCAAAAAGTATCTAAGGGGACGCCTGACTGGCGCAGTTGGTGAAGCGTGCGACTCTCGATTTCGATTCAGGTCATGATCTCAGGGTCATGAGATCGAACCCCATGTCAGGCACGTGCTCTATGCAGAGTCTGCTTGAGATTCTCTTTCTCTGTGCCCCTCCCCCGCCCCGCTCGGGCTCTCTAAAGTCAATCAATCTTTAAAAAAAAAAAGAAGAAGAAAAAAGTATTTAAGATCTCTACTTACCAAAATAGCTCCACTTGGATCCTGCAAAGAACAAAACAAAGTAAAGTAAGTACCACAGAGCTTGAGCAAGTGAGAGAAAACGCTATAGATTGGATTTTGAAATGGGTGCGGCTGGAAAGGAGGCGGATGCCCAGATGGCAGACTTTGTCAGAGTCTGCGTCAGATCAGCCGCTTCCCAGAGCCGCTGCGTACCAGAGGGGGGCACGGGGCAGCGACTGGGAACTGGGACTCGTGGGTGAAGGAGGGGGCTTCTTGATTAGAAGCCTTTCAGATCCTAGGGAAGCCAAATTTTATCTTCTGAATATGTAAAAAAAAAAAAAAAAAATTCACAAGTTGCAAAACCCAAAAACTCCCAAAGGGTACACAATAAAAGCTCTTCCTCCCACCCAATCTCCCTGCTTCCAGGAGAGAGAGAGAGAGAGCCAGTTTTATGAGCTGCTGGGAGCATTTTCACAGGGTGACTACTCACACGTACGTAATCACATTCTTTCTGCCCATTTCTGCACACAGATGTCAGCATCCTGGAAACACTGTTAGGCCTCTTGCTTTCTCCCACCGAACAACACACCCTTGAGAGCCATTCACGTCAGTCAGTAAAGAGGAGAAAACTCTCCTCCAAAGGAAAGTTTTTCTTTGAGGAAGCTGCCACCCTCCCCCGAGTTAGAATTCCAGGGGTGGAGAGAATGTGGAGGAGAGGTTCTGCCTCTCCTATCACGAAAGTCACCTAGCCACCTACCACTCCACGCCCTTCACGCACAGAAGTCCCCCCTTCCTACATCCAAACATACTTAGGGAAAAAAAAAAATGTTGCAGAGTTGCATGCTTGGTACCCTGCCTGAAACCTCCCTCTTCACCTCACAGAGACCCTGAGACTCAGGGTGTCTCAGAGGACACACCCAGTGAGAGCAACTCTTCAAATCCCAGATGCCTCTCTTGGCTTCTCCTGATGCCACCACGATGCCTGGCCCACAGGGTACAGTCAGAAGTGGAAGGTTCTCACGTCCTTTTTCTCTCCTGGGAACTGATGTGCAGTTAAACCTAACTGAACGGCAACCTGCAACCTTAACCACAATTGAGCATTTCCTACTCGAGCCAACAGTGATTTTTAAAAGCGAAAAGAGAATTTTGCTGCTTTTGCAAAGCTAGTTTAATCTCATGGTTTTCTGTAGTTCTGGTTCCTTTCTTTGCCTCTGTATTTTTAATTAATTTTGTTTATAATTTTCAAAATGGTAATGTCCAGTTACACTTGGACATGGCTTAAAGCTTCAGATGGTTCTACAAGGCTTTTTAATAAATCAGTCCCCTGGCACCCCTTGCTAGTTTCCTGGTCCCTAGAGTACTTTGAAGCCTTTTTCAATTTGGACAGTATCTCCAGATCCCAATCAAACAGGCCTGTATGGTTCCTCCATGATTTGTGTAGAATGAGGTATTGCTGACCTCCTCCCCAGAAGAGAAGCAGTGAGGTCCCCAGGGACCACCTGCAGCCTATCACCTTGCTTTATCCATAAGGAAATGAAAGTCCCCTGCCATGCAGTGGAAGATCAGTGTCTGCTAAGAAATGTCTCTGCACATTTGCCAGGCCCCCCAGTAAACTTGGGAACCCTCTGAGTCTCCTTCTCGATCTTTAGGGTAGTGCAAGGAGTGAGGGGGCTGGTGTTCAAACACCTTAGAATATCTGGTGAGTTCTTCCAGATCTCTTCCCCACAAAAACGCCCACAGGCTTGGACACACAAAATTTCATGTACAATTAATTTCAGGAGGTCCACAGAACTGCCTAAAACCTGCTATGGACCCCATAAGAGTTAAGAGTCCCAAGATTAACCTCCCCGGAATTAGCAATTAGATGAAGAGAGGCAGAGCCAAACTCCCCAGCAAATGAACAAACTGCCAGCCCTTTGCCTGAAACGACGCTAAAAAGGAACAAAGAAGGCCTTGCCTTGGAACCAAGCTCCAGAGGACCTCCAACCTCTTTTCTGAATCTCTCCAGGCATTTTTGTCTGAAATACAGTTCTGGATTTCAGAGCTAGAAGAATCCAGACCATTGCCACTTAGCTGGGCCGAGCACACTTGGAAGCTCAGCACACAAACATTCACAAGTAATCGGGGAGTTCATCCTCACGGCTAACCTGGAGAGACGGGCCACTCCCGGGATCCTGGAGGCCACCAGAAACACAGCTGCTGCCTCCCAGCAGTCCGGCCTGGGCCCCGAGTTCAACTGCACCTGCCCCCAAATCAAATCATCGCCTTTACTATTCCACCTCTTCTGAGCTCTCCCTACCAAAGCTCGCTAAGCCGTCTCCCCTGTCGGTCTTGGCTCATCCTCAGATGTGGCATCCAGGTGATGCTGCGGGAAGCTCGGGGACCAGGCCACAGAGTGGACATCTGTGGACTGAGACCTCTGGTGGTGACACAGGACCGGGGACACATTCTTTAAAAGTTGCAGCATCCAGAGTAAACTTTCCTGCCAAGGAAGGGGGGGTGGTCATCAGATGAAGGTCAGGGCCCAGCCTGGTCCCGCTTCAGCTCAGAACTGACCCGAGGAAGACTCCCTAAGGGATATGCATGCACCCGTGTTTGTTTTATTTGGAAGTAGCGCCTCACGGTTCCCCGCCTCCTGTTTAGGGCAGGAGTCCTGACCACACGCAGGAGGCAGGCCAGGCCAAGGCCCCTGCGGCTACACCTTGGAGGCTTCCTGAGGGAACAGGCTTTTCCAGCAGGGACATTTTGCCTCTTCTGTGTGGGAGACCTGGGCGGCCCAGCTCGATGCCTGTTAGAACCTGCAGGCCTACTCTGTACAGGGCAGGGAGAAGGCCTGAGTGCTCGCTTAGGAAGTGGGACAGACAAGGATCCAGGCCAGGGGTCCAGGGCCCTGCCTGCTTCCTGCTCTGGATGCTAGAACCTTCTCTGAGTAAATGTCACTGGGGCAGCCAGAGATTGCCCAGCTCTCCAACCAGGTTCAGGCAGAGCAGGCTCCACAGAAATCACTGAAAAATTTCCCGCTGCAACTAAGCATTCCGAGGTTTTCTCCAGAAGACATGTGACCTCACCTTCTTATGCTCCCTCCTCCCCACTCCAGTCATTTTTTTCAGACATTCCCCAGTGCCAAATGTTGGGAGTTTAAATGCTTGGGGAGGGCAGACTACACTTTGGCCTCATTACCTAGCTTAACCTCCTCCATTCCCCCCACCTTGGGTTAATACTGACACTCTACATCTCAGTGACCTTTGCTTTAACCTTGTCCCCTGAGGCAGTTAAGCAGCAAAGAAAACTACAGGAGGAATAACAGAATAAAAACGGTGTTCTTAGAACCCGGGGGCAGGCAGGCTGGTTACTCAGTGTGGGATGAAAGTGGGTTTTTGTCTGCAAGGTCCCCCACTCCAACTTGGAGAATGGGGAGGGAAGGAAGGCAAAGGAGGAGGGGGAATGAGAAAATGAGAAAAGGCAGGGGAAAGGGCAGGGGCAAGGGCAGGGGCTAGGGAGAGACAGAGAAGAGGGAGGGAATGGCAGGGAAGGCAGGGGAAGAGAGGGAAGGGAGTACTCTGCTCCAGAGTGAAGGGAATAACAGGCTTTCTGGAAAGAGCCAATGAATGGCTGTTTCTCTCCTGTCTCCAAGCAGCTTGGAACTACAAGAGACATTTCTAGCAAAACTTCAGCTCCCTGTGCAGCTTTCTCAAAAGGGGAATATATGTCAAAGTCTACAGTTTTAAAAATTAATTTTCACTTTCATATAACCACTTTCTCCCACCAAAAAAAAAAATTTTTTTTTAAATAGGCTCCATGCCCAGCATGGAGCCCAGCATGGGGTTTGAACTCACAATCCTGAGATCAAGACCTGAGCTGAGATCAAGAGTCTGGCGCTTAACAAACTGAGCCATCCAGGTGTCCCTCAACCTTCTCTTTCTTCCGGACCAGACAAGGGAAATAATATCAACCAAATCTTGCCAGCCAGTGGATTTAAGTTGAATTAAGAGTAATGCCAACACTGCAACAGGCCAGCTCCCCTGCCTCCCTCCTACCCAGCCCTGTGGACACAGTGACCTCCAGCAGAGAAGGAGGCTCTGAGCTTTCATGCTACAGAGCAGGATCAATTTCCCACACCACTGTCTGGCAAGGGCAGATCCATTTCCAGCCATAACAGTCACTTTCAGCCCTTCTACAAATGTTTCAGCCTAACCTTGGCCCAGGACCTCCATCCAGGAATGGTAGAACCTATAAATGTCATCACAACTTGAAACAAACTCCATCAAGGGTAGGAGCTACCATTAGTTACCTGGGAAGTTTCCACAAAAGTCACTACCTACTCCCAGAAAAGTGCTCCCCCAGCAGTTGGAGAGGCAGGCAAAAGCTTGGCATCCTCTTACTGCTCCTAAGGATTAACTAACCTTGACCTTGGCCAGGCACGCAAACTCACTGCCATGACCAGAGCCTCCTGTTCAGGTCCCCACACCTCCTCCTACCATCCCGTTGGGCACCCTCAGCCTCCAGCCTGTCGGGGTTAAGAGCCCTAATTACACTCAGAAGTGAGGTGTGTATGCTCTTCTGAGTGCACACACACGTTCAAGATAGTAGAGCCCTTCTGGAGAAAAACAATGATTAAGAATGGGATGCATCATCCCTTTGACTTGGAGGTAAAAATGGTAAAGAAAAGCATCCACCACTGGGGGAAGGTGCTGCAGCTGGGGCACAGCAAACTGTTGGGGCTAATCAGGCGGCTCCGAAGCCACATTCGCTCCTCGACCATCTGCACATGGATCGTGGATGGGACACATTTTAAATCTTGGCTCCCTTTCTCTTCCTCTTTAGCAAGCTCCTCAGCCACCCCTCCAGACCTGGGGAGACCTCCAAGAATGCACGAGCATGCTTTCATCCCAAGACAACGTGCTTCCGCCCACTGCAACAGGTCGTGCCTTCCCAAGGAAAACGAATTTTCCAAAACGCCTTTTCCAAATTGTCCAAAAATACGCCCCTGGAGAGTATGCTTCCCCGAAATGATTTTGCTTTAGCATTAGCGAGCCCCGCAGACAGTCCTCCGGCCAGGTATGGCTGCGCGCTCGGGACCGAGGGAGGAGGAGGCGGACACTTTACCGTGGAGCGGGGCCGGGCCGGCCGGCTGTTCCCGTAAGCAGAGGAGCAGGAGGACCGCGGCGGCGGCGTGCAGGCTGCGGGACATCGCGCGTGGCGGGGGCGGGGTCGGGGTCGGGGCCCGGGCCGGCGCGCCGCCGGGGTTCCCGCTGCGTCTGTTCCCGCGCTGGGGACCTTGTGCGCAGCCGGGCAGTGCGAGCGCGTCTGCTCTTTGGGCGCCCGGCGCGGCGCGGGCCGCTTTTATAGAGCTACTCAGCCCTAAACTCATGATGTCATCGTGTGCGGGGGGGGGGGGGGGGGGGGGGGGGGGGGGGGGGGGGCGGGAGGGATGGGTGGAGAACACCCTGCCCGCAGCAGGTCCCGAGCCCCGGTTGCGAGGTGAGTCGTAGCCTTACTTCAGCCGCGCTCACCTGGGACCCCGGGTGTCTCCGTGGGAGCGGCGGGCAGGGCTGGGGGAGAGCCGCCTATCCTCTCCCTCCCCCCGCCCACCCCAGGAAGGGTGCGTCTAGAGACTGGCTCCCGGGGTCGCTGCCTTGGTCTGTCGTAGCCCTTACTGAGAAGCCCCCTAAGTATAATGCCACTTGGAAAAGAGTCTCCTTCACTCCCCCCACCCCAGTCGTGTGCCAGGCCCACGGGACTGGAAAGGAGAGCAGAGGGGTCCGTTCCGGCTCAAAACTCGGCAGATGGTACAGTGCAGCCTGATAAGGTCTTGCATTTTCCTTTCGACACAAAGAAATTCATTTAGAATAGGTAAATAGCACAGCGTGGGTACGCGGCGAACAGCATTCTGAAGCTTTCTAATTGCTTTTCTGAAGCAATTAGACTGACCCTAGTAACACATAAGCTGCTTCACAATATCAGTCCGTTCTCCAGGAAGCTGGGGGAGGGGGGAGCCCTTCTGCGGGTTAGCAGTGGAAGAAAAAGACCTGTTTATTGGCTACCTAAGATGTGTCAGGCACTGTGCTAGGCGTTTTGCATTGGGGTCTGGGTTCGGCTTCCAGTGCATATCATCATCACCTGTTGCTCATTTCTGCCCGCTTTTCACACATTTGTGTATTAAGTATACCTATGCATACATCGCGTCAATACATGTGGCTCTGTTCCCCCTTTGTATTCACTTGCTAACTCGGAGGTTTTATTAACCTAGTGATAAACCTTCCTCCTGCTGTTACTGCCACTTATTGTTCCCATTGTCCTTGTCACTTCTTCTGGCTTCCCTGGGCCTCCCAGTGTCTGCTCTGCTCACAGGCTGGGCTCCGTTTCCTTCCTGCTCTGAGGCCTTGCCTATTCTCTTGGCTCCTTGCTGCCTATAGACATTGCTCAACCACGTGGTCTGATGAAGGATACTCACCCAGCCCTGGTACATTACCCCTGATTTTGCCACTTGGCTCATCCTGCCCTGTTCTCTTGGCCACCGCGGCCTGACCAGCCTCAGCTCTCTCCTGTCTGTGCTGACTCTCAAGCTGGCCTCAGCGCCCAGGGAAACCACTTGTCCAGGCGGGTTTTGGAGGGATAGAGCAGCTTCCGTGAGAGAGTCACCGGGCAGCACATGCCATCCGCATTAGAAGGAGGGCTACTGTTCTGTCCCTATCAGCTCAGCGATTGTTTGTGTTCATAAAGAGCTCTGAAGTCTTTTTAAGGAAGTAGTTACAAAGACAATCTTGTTACCAGCACTTCCAGACCACAGCAGGCTTAAGGATGACCTTTTCTGCCTGCAACTCTTGGTAAAGAACCTTGAATGAGCTCCAGAGTAGTGAGTGAGATGTTCACTTGTGGCTCTTAAGACAGTCCTGATTTGTCTCTGATTTGTCATCAAGGGCTTAAGGAAACGTACTTGAAGGACACAAGAGATAGAGAAGAGCCCCTGTGGCTTTGGAGATGCACAGACTAAACCCAAGCAGATGAAATCATTCAATCCCTAGCTCATGACAAGACACAGGGAAACTGGGCCACGTACACACATTTGGTTACTCTCAGTTCACGTGTTTTCCCATTATGTCTGGTAAACATTAAGTTCAGTTTGTCCTGGAACATGCATCTCTAAGTGTTCTTCAAGAATCCCCAAAGAGGGGCGCCTGGGCGGCTCAGTGGGTTAAAGCCTCTGCCTTCGGCCCAGGTCATGATCCCAGGGTCCTGGGATGGAGCCAGGCATTGGGCTCTCTGCTCAGCAGGGAGCCTGCTTCCCTCTTGCTCTCTGCCTGCCTCTCTGCCTACTTGTGATCTCTGTCTGTCAAATAAATAAATAAAATCTTAAAAAAAAAAAAAAAGAATCCCCAGAGATGGGGGGAGATTATATAAAAGGGCGGGGATGTATGTAATAGAACAGTAAGGCAAGATTGTGAACTGGGTTTGATGGGGAAAAAGGAGAGGGTTGGATATTTACTACTTGTCTGGATCAGAGATGTGGTTAATTAGTAAAAATGAATAGCAATTAAAAGAGAATTGAGGGGAAAAAAAGAGAATTGAGGATATAAACTGAGATTCAATTGCCCTAAGTGCTTTGTTTTGTTTGTTGTTGTTGCTTTGCTTTTGCAGGGGATCAGAAGGGTGGAAAAGCAACCAGGAATGGATGGAATAACCAATCTTCTAAAGTATTGGAGCTGAATGTCAAGCACCCCCTCGCGCCCCCCCCCCCCAAAACAAACAGCACAAACCTAACTGGCTTAAGTTCCCAGCTCTGGGAATCTTCCCTGCCAGAGGCTCCCCAAGGCCCGTGTAGCCAGACACGTCTGGGCTCGCCCTGCCATCATCAGATGAGGCGCTCGTCAACCAATAACTAAGCCATTGCTCAATAGGCTAAGGTGGAAAGGAGACCTTCAGCACTCAGACTGTGGCAGCTGGCCACCAAATGACATGCCCAGACAGAAGGCTCCAGGGAGAGGAGCTCCTACACCGTGTCACCACTGGAATCGACAAGAGGGCAAGGCTGACGACTCAAAGGGCAGAGGAGTGTGGAGGAAAGGAGCCCAAGATGTGGTGTCTGGAGGTCTGGGCCAAAGGGTCTGTCCCACCACTACTTACTGGATGGCCTTGACAGTGGTACCACCTCTCGAAACTTCAGTTTCCTCATCTCTAAAGTGCAGATTGTCATCCCAGCCCTTGGGTCACTAACAGAATTGAGATCTGGCTGGAAGGAGATAAGGCAAGTGGGAACTTTTCTGTTCATCATTCACCCTGGGGGTGCCAGGCACTGTTCTAGGCTTTGTCCTTGCTCTTGGAGAGTGTATAGATGTAAAACGGTCTCATGAACAATTATATAATTATGATCAGAATAAGTGTGATGCAAGGTTGATTTATAACCAGAAGGGATCTCCTCTGCCCCAGGGCAGTGAGGGGGGACATCACCCATGTAAGATTTCGATTCTATGACTTCATAAAACCTTTGAAATGCACAGTTAATACCGGGCTCCTCTTTCTCAAAGCTGGCCCCACTTGCCCACACTCAAGCTAGTCGTCGGCCTGTCAGACATAGCAATGCCCCTAGAGAGACTGCGATTTCTCAGGGTAAGAGTTAACCCTTCAAATGGGGTCACTCAATTGGGAATCCACCTTTTTAGGTCTAAAGAAAGGGCTGGTAGGAGGAGAACTAACATTCATTGAGTACCCGCTGTTTGCCCAACACTGTGCTTGCCACCTTGTTCTTCCAACAACCTGTGGGTTGTTGTTAACAACAACCTGTGTTAGGTTTCCCGTTTTACAGACCAAGTATCTGAGGCTTGAAGAAGTTCAGTCCTTTCCTTGAGTGAGGCTTTCGAGTGGCAGAGACTGAGTCCTTGACCAGATCACTCTCTGTCTCCGCAGCCCAGGAAAGCTCTTTTCACAACTATCCTAGCAGATACCTTAGGTGGGGCTGTTCTGCTTCTGGATCCTGCTGAGATGAGGTTGCTCAGATCATTTATTTGATGATGAGGGACACAGTGCACCAGCTCTATGAAATCATGCTCAGCATTGGACACGGCGGTGTCCTCCCCCCCAGTCCCCATAGGGTGACTGAAAGCCTCTGCCCCCTGATCAATGCAGAGCACACCTGCCAAAGTGTGGGACAAGGAACCCAAGACCACAGAGCTCTGATTCTGCACAGTTCTCCAGCCAGTGAGAACATGAGCCTGACTGCATTGTTCCTGGTTTTGTCAGTGAACTCTGCTTTGACCAAGGAAAGGGGGTATGGAGGAAAGCAGAGAGGGAGAGGGAGGGAGGGGGGGGGAGGATCAGGGAGGGGGAGGGAGGGGCAGGGAGGGGCAGGGGGGGGGA
>PISX010025293.1:0-26361 GCA_004024625.1 Mellivora capensis
AAGATGCTTATTTCAGTATTATCTTAAACAAGATCAAACATTCAGAAACATTTTAAGCATCTTTTATGTCTAAAAAGAGGAATGGTTAAATAAAATCTAGCAGATATATATAGTGAAATATAATGTGATATATATAAATATAGATATAATGTGATATAATATACATATGTGTATACCTATATGTGATATATATATATAATATAATGTGAAATGATAATAAATTATCATTTATTTTATTTTTTATGTCTGAGGACATGATAAGATCTTCACAAAACAAATTCTGAACCAGGATTCTTAAAATACATGCTTTTCCACAGACTTCCTCATCCCTCAGTAAATAGATCCTTGAGGGTCCAATGCAGGTTTTTAGGCATGTCTCAACTTACAGGAAGGACATACATACACTACAGGAAAGCCTCAGATATGCATTTCCTCACCCACCATTCCCACTCCTAAGAGTCATAACTGAATTAAGCAAATGTTTTTAATGAACATATAGAAACTATAGAAATTTAGTTCACTTGAAAGAAATACAATACACTACATAAAAACCAATTCAAAATTAATTAAATCACTAAGATTTGTTGTGAAAATAAACTTTTATGCCTACAGTATTATAGTGTTCAAATTATATGTCTTTAATAAAACTTTTAAAGTTACAAATATGGCATTTATTAAAATCTGCTATAGAAGAAAAACACATAAAGCAATTTGCGCACATACACACACACACACACACACACACACACACACACCCCATGTCACTCTTACAAAATTACTAAGTAAGATTTTCATACTGTTCTGAGTACTTACTGGTTAGTGTTTGTCATTATTGGACATATTTATACACAGGACTGTTGTTTTGACATCAATCCTTTTTAATAATAGTTAAAAAGTTTCAGTGGAAGTTTTTTTAAAATTCTATGGAATTTTTAAAATTCAGTGGAAGTCTTTTTAAATTCTATGAATTAAATGCTACAATTTCCCTGGTTTGGAGCATGTATCATAGAGAACCACGATGGAGAGGAGGCACCCTGATCAGTTAAAAAGTGCTTTGGAGAAAGAATGAAGGAGAAGAAGCTGGACTAGGAGTGGAGATGGGCATTCCATCTTTTGGTAGGTTGCTGAAACCCTCTGAGTGTCCATTCCCTCATCTGGCAAATTGTGTTTAATGCGATCTATTAAGTCTAAGTGACATGATGGCGGTGATGACCAAATGTGACAATGGTGTGAAAACATTTTGTTCAACTACACCTACCAAGTGTTATTAATCACTGAGCTAGAGCAGAAGCTTACTCTGAATCTGTTTCTTTATCGATACACCAAGGAGATGGAACAAATTAAAGGTTTTTGAAAAATTATTTTTTCAATAGAACTCATTTTTTAAGTCAAATCTCATACAGCACTTTGACATATTGAACCTATAGAACCAATGGAACAATGGTCTCAAATCTTCAAAATCTGTCATTTAAATTTGGACTTTTCAATAAAAATCAGAGAATTCTTCATTACATGCATCCTGTAGTCTCTCATTGCTTCAAATAATAAAATAAAATTACCTGCTCCTATTTTTCTTTTAAAAAGATATTATGGCTAATTTGCGACAACATGGATGGAACTAGAGGGTATCATGCTTAGTGAAATAAGTCAATCAGAGAAAGACAACTATCATATAATCTCCCTGATATGAGGAAGTGGAGATACAACATGGGGGGTTGGGAGGTAGGAAAAGAATAAATGAAACAAGATGGGATGGGGAAGGAGACAAACCATAAGTGACTCTTAATCTCACAAAACAAACTGAGGGTTGCTGGGGGAGGGGGGTCAGGAGAGGGGGGTGGGGTTATGGACATTGGGGAGGGTATGTGCTATGGTGAGTGCTGTGAAGTGTGTAAACCTGGCGATTCACAGACCTGTACCCTGGGGATAAAAATATATTATATGTTTATAAAAAATTTTTTAAAAGATATTATGGCTAGCTAAGTTTTAAATTAATTTTCTTACTTGTACTCAAAAATCAAATATTTAGTGGATCCTCAAAGTGTATAATAAACAAAATGATTCCTAGAGGGTTTTATTTTGAACTACTATTCATAAGTTTATTAAACTTTCATTAAAATAACAAATAGTCTACATACCTTTGGTTGATTAATGACTCTCATGCTAACAGGAGGGTCTTCATCAAAGTCATGTGACAGATGAAAAGTATAATGAGAAGCAGAAATATTTTCTGACTTCTAACAATGTTCCATTCATCAAATCAGACTCACTTTTTTTTATTAAGCATGAAAAAAAGCATGACAAATGTGGAATCCTTTCCAAACCAGCCTTCTCTACCTCCAAAATGACTTTACCATAAACCCTGAAGTATTTCCTCCTTTTACAGAATCAAGCAAGCACAATTTTTATAGAAACCATGCCTGGGTATATGTGTGTATAAAACAATGTAAAAGTATCCATACCTTTCTTACTAATACTCTACTTTCTATACATTTGAATTTCTCTTACTAATTTCATGTTCCTTTGCTCAAAAGGGAACAGACTGTCATTTGTGATGTGACTGCACAAATCTTTAAGAACTGTAGCAACTTGCCGTGGAATGTTTAGGCTTCACAACATACATTATGATTATCCCTATATTTCCCCAAGCTAATTATAATGAAATTCTCAATCAAATTTTTGAAAGATAGATTGTCAGTCTTTTTATGTTTATAAATAATGTCTGTTAAATGCATAAAACTACAAATAAAATATTTAAAAACAGTAAGAAAATAAAATCACCTAGTCCTTTACTTAGAAATACTTTGATAAATATCTTTTCATATATTTAATGTCTATATAACCAAATGTATAATTAAAACAGGCCCCTATTTTTCATTTAATCAATATAACAGATTTTTTTCATGACTTCGTGATTTCAATATGTGATTTCATTATGGATTTCAGTAAATTTCATTATCTTAATGGTTCTCTAATTGTGTGGACATATCAATATCTATTTTTTGCCAATTTTATATTTATGTAACAGAACATTTGCAAGTATTTACTGTTATAAACAATTTGGTGATTAATATCCTTGTACGCAGAGATGATATTCAAAATATATAATGGGTCCAGGGATAAATCAATAAAAAATTATGTAAAAAACCGATTAAGAGACTCTTAATCTCAGGAAACAAACTGAGGGCTGCTGGGGAGTGGTGGGGGAAGGATAGGGTGGCTGGGTTACGGACATTGGGTGAGTGCTGTGAATTGTGTAAGACTGATGATTCACAGACCTGTACCCATGAAGCAAATATATTATATGTTAATTTAAAAAAGTCATGATGACCACCCCCCCAAAAAGAAAATAATGACAACTACAAAACACACACACACACACACATAAGATAGCCTTGTCATGATGACCCCCCCCAAAAAAGAAAATGATGACAACTACAAAACACACACACACACACACACACACACACATATAACATAGCCTTACATATGCAACTGAGTCTACATTACCCTGGTTTAAACTTATATAAATTATTAAACATATAAATTTTCCATGTTTCATTTATTATTTTCTTACAAAAAAATTCTTAAGAATGGAACTGTGGGGGGGCGCCTGGGTGGCTCAGTGGGTTAAAGCCTCTGCCTTCAGCTCAGGTCATGATCCCAGGGTCCTGGGATCTAGCCCCGTATCAGGCTCTCTGCTTGGCGGGGAGCCTGCTTCCCCTTCTGTCTCTGCCTGCCTCTCTGCCTACTTGTGATCTCTGTCTGTCAAATAAATAAATAAAATCTTTTAAAAAAAAGAATGGAACTGTGGGGTCAAAAATACATACCATTTTAAAAATGATTTTGAAGAGCACTCCTAAAATATCTTTCCAACTAGCTTATTATTCATTTACACTCCCACCAGCAAAAGGAAATAGGATTACCAATTTTCTAACAGTCTTGACAACACTGAATATTTATTATAAGCCCTGTAAAGAATCTCTACTAACCAATGCGCAAAAGATGATGTCTAATAGATTATATCAATGACCTCAAATCTTTGCCTCTGCCTAGTTATTCATGTCCTCTACCATGTGACTTTACAATCCCTCCTGTTAAAAGATATATTTCTTACCCTTTCATTCTGAGTTTGGTCATGTCTTTTGCTTTGCTCAATGATATGTTGGCAGATATAATCCAAGCAGAGGCTTGATACACAAACACTTGCCCAACTGGGCTTGCACTCTTTGTACTTATACCACTGCCACAAGAAAGGCATATTGAACAGCCCACTGATCCCAAAAAAAGGATGAGAAATACATGGAACTCCAGTGGAGTATGAAAAATACATGGAGCAGAATTGCCCTAGCTAAACAATCACAAGCAAGCCTCAGCTAGATACAGGCACCAGCTACATAGAGAAACAAAAGCAAGCCTAGCAAAGATCATCCCAAAGCAGGCAACTTCCAGTCAACAAAAAGATGTGCAAGTTTTAATAACAACCAGTGATTTTTTTAGCCATGGGGTTTGGAAATGTTTGTTACACAAAAATGGGCTAAATGACACAACAGCTCCTTTAATTTCAACTTATTTGGTTAATATTTTTTTGTTGTTCCTTTACATTGTTTCCTTTATGGTTTCTCTGCTCATGTCACCCATCCTTTTGATTTAGGGTAGTTACCTTTTTATTATTGATTTGTAATAGCTCTTTATGTATTAATGGTATATCTCATTGTGTATATACACACACACACACACACACATATATATATATACTGTAATTTTTCTTAGCCTTTTATTTATGTGCTAATTGTAGCATACAAAGATTTTAAACACATGTACTTAAATCTATCTATACTTTATTAATTTATCTTTGGTAACCTACTTGGAGAGACCTTCCTTCTACATCAAGATTTTAAAAATATTCAACTACATTCTCTTTTAATATTTATATTGCTTCTGTTTTTACAGTTAAATATTTATTATAGCTGGACTATATTGTGATAAAAAGTTATGAGATAAAGAATCTAACATCCATTTTTTAACAGACAGTCGTTCCAATACTATTGAAATAGTACTGTTGAATAATTTATCTTTATTCCATCAATTTGAGGTAACATATGCATCATGAAATAAATTTTCCCAAAATGTTCGCATTTTTTCCTAGCTGTTCTATTTCATTGATTTATTAATACATTCTTATTCAAGTACTCCAGTGATTTATTTTTTATCAGCTTTATACAATTATAAATCTTGGTGAGGAAGTACACATCTATTACTCCTTTTACCACACACAAAAATAATCATGTAGACATCTTAGAAGTGTATTCTTCCCAATTAATTTTAGAAGTATTCATTGGAGTTTTCAAAAAAGCTTCATTTAGATCTAATTAATTTATCTAATTAATGGATCTAATTAATTTAGAGAAAATGGCTGTTTTAGTCTTTTCATTAGAAATACGGCATGTATTTCAAATTATTTAAGTATTATTAAATCTGTATCAACATTTTGGTTTTTCATCATATGGGTCCTTTGTATCTCTACTTGGTTTTTTTTAGATGTTTTATCATTTTTATTGTTACTATAAGATTCGTTTTCATTAGACAATGAATGGCCATTCCTTGTATAAAAAAAGATACTTATCTGTAGTCAGCCATTTTATTAAACTGTTTCATTCAGTAAATTTTCAATTGATTCTCTTGAGGAGACAACTATATAATCTTGAGATAGTCCTCTAAAATAAATAACATTATAAAGAATGAATTTTTGTTTTTTAAAGTATGAAATGTTTTATTTCACACTGTATATATTCCACAATACTTTTTAGGGAAATCAAAAGCAGAAAGCAATTCAAGGATTTTCAGCATCTTCTTAGTTATAAATTTTAAAGATATTCTTCATGATTTTTTATTCAAATTGATAGGATTTTCTACTTACAAAATAGTTGAAGTGTTTGGTGAAAATTTTTGCAAATCTGAGTATTTGAGTATTTGACTATTGAAATGCAGGGGAGCCTCGGTGGCTCAGTGGGTTGGGTCTCTGCCTTCGGCTCTGGTCATGGTCTTACGGTCCTGGGATTGAACCCCACATTGGGCTCTCTGCTCGGCGGGGAGACTGCTTCCCCCCCGCCCCACCGCTTTCTGCCTGTCTCTCTGCCTGCTTGTGATATCTCTCTTATCAAATGAATAAATAAAATCCTTTAAAAAAAAAGACTATTGAGATGCAGAAATTGCATCATTAATGATTTGCAGGGGATTCTAATCAGAACTGACACTGCCTTCTAGCTAGCCCAAACTCCAGTCTGTAGACTATTTGCATTAAAATCACATTGTTTCTGTAACATGCATATTCCTGCATCCCACATTATATACAATTAATCTGAATCTGTTCTGGGCATGGCCTGTGTATTAGTAATTTTTAAAAGCTCTCTCTCCCTGCTATTTAAATTATCCTCCACAGATGAGTAGCATCAACATCTCCTGGGAGCTTGTTATCAATGCAGAATCTCAGGCTTCACACTTCAGAACTTCTAAATCAAAATCTGTGTTTCAATAAAATCCCCAGATAATTCACATGCACTTAAGGTTGGAGAACCTGGGGTTTGTGAAATTCCAATGTGTAGCCAGGGTTAAGGATGACTGCAGTTAAGCAACACATCTTCCCATCATGCAATTTAATAACAGAAATTATTTTTCTTAATAAAGATTCACTTTTCTCCCTACAAGAGAATTTACCACAAAGAGACAAAAAGAGGAAGAGGAAGACCCAAAAAGGAGAACATCACTCACTAAAATTTTAAATATATATAGAAATACTAAAACCATATTTTGAGGTTGAAAACAACTTACTACATCCACTAGGATACTCCCTTAATTAACTTTATCGTTAGAAATTTCTAAATATCTTTGAATTACCAATACATTTACAACCTGGACCACTTACCCGTGCTTAGTTGTAATGATTCAATTATCTTCCTCCTTTTTCACCAGTTCCTATGAATGAAAGACCTATAATGTATTATCCTTTCTTCCATCAAAAACACCACAAAATGTTCTCAGGCTTTAGGAAAAAAGCACAGCTAGGACATAGTATACAAAGAGAGTGATAAGAGCAGCAGGCATAATTGAGAGATAATTGTGCGTGCGTTGTTTTCTCTTTAGGCTCCAGAGTATTACTCTGCTAACGATATTGAATTTTACTTTTTAAGTTCTTTTGCTTATTTGTTGTTTTTAATCATGGAAAGCCAAACTAAACTTACAAGATTACTTTGCTAAGCACCAGCATTTTAGAGGAGTTTTGCTTTGTTCTATATCTGGAAAGATAAACTGACCTACGACCTTTTGCACAATCTGTAACTCTCCAGAACCTGTAAGAACACCGCAGAAACAACCACATTTACGCACATCAGCACCCCAGTAAATCCACATGAGCTACAAGGTGGAAATAAAAGGCTTGGGCCACTGCTGCTGGAATGGATTGTGATAAAAAAACATCCAGGAGGGTGGTCCTCCAAATAAAGTCCCTGTGAACAGCAAACAGCATTTAACTTGTGAGTTAAGTAACATGTTTTCTCAGTAACGTGCTCTAACTAGAAGCTGGACTCTGTGTCATCTTTATTGTATTCTTCCTCCTTCAGAGTTTTAACAGAAGATTAACTATGAACTCTTAACTTATACTTAATAGAATTAACCTATTAACAACGAAACTGGCCACAGCTGTATTACCCAGCTTCTCCAGGTCATTCACGGATTAGTCTTTTTGTTCACTATGCAAGAACGCCCGTGTTGTTGTTTCTGCCATCTTTGTGAACAGTTAATAAAAACCAGTGTTACCAGACAGGGTGCAGCTGACCCACTTGTAAGGACAGAATTGGGACCTAACCAACAGAGGAGGGGATGCTAGGTAATCCCCTGATGATTTTGACTAAATAAAGCAGTCTGTGATTTGTACAATCTCTTGAACAGCCTGCTTCTTGGTTCTTGGCTGGTGGCTCTATTGGTTCCCCTGCCTAGGATGATCTTTCACGGATTTTGCACCAGTGCTTCCTGCTATCCACCTGGGTCTTCCCTGACTGCCTACTCCAAAGGAGCTTTGAGTTCCTCCTTATCAAAGAACTTTGCTTTTTTTCCCTCAGAATACTCATCATCATTTGATACATACAGGTTTAAATTTTAAATACTGTCTAGCTTTCCCCCATGAGAGTGTTTGCTCCAACAGGGCAGGGACCTTGTCTGTCTTATGACCAAGCATATGGTTCCCAGAACCAGAAGAGAGTTTGGACCCTTGAAGGCTTTCAATGATTATTCATTGAATAAAAGAATGAGCTATGATAGCCACAGGAATCAACTCTTATATCTAATAATCTGAGATATCAAATATTAATCTATGATGAGAAAGCTGTGGTTAGGTAGAATAACTTATTTCAAATGAAAACCTGGGCATTTATAAAATCTACTGTGTTAGATCTATTTAGATTAGAACAGGTTTATTTATCTTGTATTACTCTTTTTCATCTATTCCTCACAGAAGAAATGCCTCGGCTCCAACTATTAAACTTGACTGTGGTTCTTATGCCTCAGGCCAACCCAAGGAGGAATATATCAATTAAAAATGCAGGAGATGTTTTGTTTATGACTTCCTTTGCTGTGAAAACGTTTTTTATTTTGATACAGTCCCAATAGTTTATTTTTGCTTTTGTATCCCTTGCTGGAGGAGACCTACCTAGAAAAAAGTTGCTATAGTCAATGTCAAAGAAGTTACTGCCTATGTTCTCTCCTATGAGTTTTATGGTTTCAGGCCTCACATTTAAGTCTTTAATCCATTTTGAGTTTGTTTTTGTGTATGGTTTAAGAAAGTGACCCAGTTTCATTCTTTTGCATGTAGCTATCCAGTTTTGCCAGCTCTATTTATTAAAAAGACTGTTTTTCCACATTTATATTCTCATCAACTTTGTCTCAGAATAATTGATCATATAAATGTGGGTTTATTCCTGGACTCCATTCTTCTCCATCTGTCTATGTGTCTATACTGTTTTGATTACTACAGCTTTGCAGTATATCTTGAAATCTGAAATGAGATGCCTCTAATTTTGTTCTTTTTCAAGATTGCATTAGCTATTCAGGGTCTTTTGTGGTTCCATACAAATTTTAGTATTGTTTGTTCTGGTTCTGTGAAAAATGCTGTTGATGTTTTAATAAGGATTGGTTTGTATCTGCAGATCACTCTGAGTAGTATGAACATTTTAACAATATCAATTCTTAAAATCTGTGAGTGTGGAATGTCCCTTTCTTTGTGTCATCTTCAATTTCTTTCATCAGTGTTTTATAGTTTCAGTCTTTCATCTCTTTGGTTAAGTTTATTCCTAGATATTTGATTCTTTTTGGTGCAGTTGTAAATGGAACTATTTTCTTAATTTGTCTTTCTGTTACTTCTTTAGTGTATAGTAATGCTACTGATTTTCTAGATACTAATTTTGTATCTTTCAGCTTGGTGGAATTCATTTATTACTTCTAACAGTTTTTTGGTGGCATCTTTAGGATTTTTTTTTTAGTAAAGTATCATGTCATCTGCAAATAGTGACAGTTTAATTTCTTTTTTACAGCTATGAATGCCTCTTATTTCTTTTTCTTGTCTGACTGCTGTAGCTAGACTTCTAGTACTGCATTGAATAAAAGGGGTGAGAGTAACATCTCTGCTTTTTCCTGACCTTAGAGGAAAAGCTCTGTTTTTCACCATTGTATATCATGTTAACTCTGAATAGATATTTTTCCAAAGAAGACATAGAGACAGTCAACAGGTTCATGAAACGATGCTTAACATCACTAATACTCTGGGTAATACAAATCAAAATCACAATGAGATATCATCTCATGCCCATAAGGATGGCTATTATCAAAAAGGCAAGAGATTAAGTGTTGGCAAGAACACGAAAGAAAGGGAATCCTTGTGCACTATTGGTGAAATGTAAATCGGCATAGCCACTATGGAAAAACAGTCTGGAAGCCCCTCAAAAAATTAAAAATAGAACTACCATATGATCCAACAATCCCACTTTTCTGTATATAACCAAAGTAAATGAAATCACTATCTCAAAGAGATCATTGTACCTGCATGTTTATTGATGCCTTAATCACAATAATCAAGACACAGAAACAACCTAAGATATGTCAGTGGATGAAAGAATAAATAAAATACCATAAACATATATATAATATTATATATAGATAATATGTCACATATACATATATATTTATATATAATTTAGCTGTATCTTTAAAAAAAATAAGAAATCTTGTCAATAATCTGGATTGCAAAGAAATCTTTGCAATAATCTGGAAGAAACTTGAGGTCATTGTGCTAAGTGAAATAAATCACACATAGAATGGTTAATAGTGTATGATCTCACTTACATGTGGATCTAAAAAACTGAATTCATAGAAACAAAAAAAAATACAAGAGATGTTCTGATTTTTGCGAAGTATTCACTGATTTCCAAACAAATTTTCAAGTGAAATTTTAAAAAGCCTTCTCATATTTGGCTTATTTTATTGTCTTATAATCCTCCATAAATGTATCTATTTCCAAATTTAAGTAATATTTATTTGATCCCAAAACAAATTTATTCACTATACAAGCTTTCAATCTAGATCTGCACTTGTCAACTGTTAAGAACCTCTATGGTAGCATTTCATGTTATGGAAGTGGGAAAAGTAGCTTCTCCAGAGAGAAATGAACCTTACTAAGACAGAATTTAATTACCTTTTCTGCTCAGTCTAGGCACCAGAACTTGTCATTTAACACTTGGTACAGTTCATATGACCCAGTTATCCACAAATATCAGTACCTGAAAATGTTCCATACCTTGCTAATTTGCAAATAACAACAAAATCTGTTGCACAAATGCTGAATCTGCACTCTAAAATTTTCTCTATCCAGCCATACTCCCCAAACTCTGAAGAATATGCTGTATATAATGATGGATTTCCAGATGCTCTTCACAAAATATTTGATGATGACCTTCTGTGAGTTTGAAAAGACAGTCTACACAGTGATTACGAATGCAGTCTGGAATCAGACATCCGGGTCTGAATGGAGCCCTGCCAGCTGTTTGCTGTAGAACTCTAAGTAAGTTACTTAGTGCTTCTGAACATCAGGTCTCCAAATGAGGGAAATAACAATACCTACCTCAGAGTACTGTGAGAATCACACATACCAAGGCCTATTAAACTCCTCAGCACAATATCAGGTACATAATCTGATAGAAAGAAGTGATAACTGCTTTGTGGCCAATATTTTCCCAGTTTGTAGTTTATATTTTTAATTATATTGATTATTATATTTTTATTTCTATTTTATATTTATAAATACAAAAATTTTTAAAAATTATAAATATAAAAATAAAAATTATAAATATAAAAATTATATATTATATATTATATATTTTTTATTATATTGGTAATATAATATAGTGAAATTTTCATTTTGTGCCTTCAAATTTATACATATACTTCCCAATTTTTCAATCATAGTGGCCTCCAGATAACTATTAGTACCAGCTGAGGGTTTAGCACTAATGTCATTTGGGTACTTTCTGTGCATCCTATCCCTTGTTATACTTGTCCCACTCTAATGCACTGTCTTAGGATCTTCGTGCTCTTTCCTCTCCATTTTAGTCTTCGATGGCTCACTTTTTAATCATTAGGTGGTGAGTCTGCATTAGCTGGTTACTGTGGAAGGTTCTGAGTCCTGCTTATATGCTCTGCACCCAATAGTCTCGCTCAGTCTCTCACCATGATCAATCTGTCCTCTCACAGTGAACAGACCCCTCTGCTTTAGCCCCTGCATGAACCTGACTTTTTATATGAGTGTAGAAAGAGAGATTAATAGAATGACATTTCTTTTTGTGAGAGAGACATTTCCTGGTTGAAGCTAGAACTGAAAAAAGATTCTCCCTGCCCCCACTGCCCACAAAAGTGAATGTCATAACATTTCCTGTATGACCTATTTAAGTATCTATCTATCTACCCACAATAACTTAGAATATTGTCATAGATCTGCTACTTGCTTAACGCCATGTGATCTATGTGATCACAGATTTGATTACAAATATACACAGACTTATTAGTAGCTTTTAAACTACTGATGATATATATGACCAAGAGGCAGGAAAATTGTTCTTATTTTCTGGAGTTTGTAAAAAGATCAAGAATTCTCAGTTTCATAGTATGAGTTGGTATTTTTAGTGAGAAAATATAAACAAGAAAAAAAAGATCAGTTACAATTTCTATTCAGATAAATTTAATAATAATAACCTATAGCCAAGTTAATGCCAGTCATGGGTAGAAAAGTAACACATATTTGTTGTAGAAAAATTTTACATATACAAAGTAGTACATATAAGAAAATTTAAATAATCTGGCTTATCAGGGAAATTCAAATCAAAACCACATTGAGATACCACCTCACACCAGTTAGAATGGCAAAAACTGACAAGGCAAGAAACAACAAATGTTGGAGAAATTGTGGAGAAAGGAGAATCCTCTTATATTATTGGTGGGAATGCAAGTTGGTACAGCCACTTTGGAAAACTGTGGATATTCCTCAAAAAGTTAAAAATAGAGATACCCTATGACCCAGCACATTCACTACTGGGTATTTACCCCAAAGATACAGATGTAATAAAAAGAAGGGCCACATGCACCTCAATGTTCATAGCAGCAGTGTCCACAATAGCCAAACTGTGGAAAGAGCCAAGATGCCCTTCAATAGATGAATGGATAAAGAAGATGTGGTCCATATACACAATGGAATATTACTCAGGCATCAAAAAGAATGAATAACCAACATTGGCATCAACTTGGATGGGACTGGAGGAGATTATGCTAAGTAAAATATGAAAAGTGAAACTGGCTTTCAAACAGATAAAGTCAATTATCATATGGTTTCACTTATTTGTGGAACATAAGGAATAGCATAGAGGATATTAGGAGAAGGGAAAAATGAAGGGGGAGAAATCAGAGTGGGAGACGAACCCTGAGAGACTATTGGGATTCTAGGAAACAAATAGAGAGTTTTAGAAGGGAGGGGGTTGAGGGGATGGGTTACTCTGGTGATGGGTATTAAGGAGGGCATGGATTGCATGAAGCACTGGGTGCTATACGCAAATAATGAATCATGGAACATTATATCAAAAACTAACGATGTATTGTATGGTGACTAACATAACACAATAAAAATAAATAAATAAAACCTGACTGTTCCTCTTTCCCCTCTCTTAGAACATGCGCCCATCTAGCCACTGTCAATACTTCTAATTATAAGTCTGAATTACCAAGTCACTAATTTGGGATTTTCTTAATTTTCTTGGTCACTGTTTTAAGCATTTTTGGTGGTAGGAACATAATATTAACCAATACATGATACTCTTAAGTTCATTCTAATTTTTCCTTAGTAAAATTAGAATTTCCCTACCTATCTTCTTTTTTCTTTTTCAGGATTGTAGTTTCATTCAGAGACTTATGTAATAACAAGGCATTTGGAAGGATGTGGGATGTGGTGCGTGTCTGCTCCTCAGTCACCCTGCCCCAGGACAAGTCCGACAGATGCTGCATGCTTTTCACATGGCCACCAGAGAAAGCTTCTGCCAGAAGTCAATCCTGAGCTGCCCCCACCCAAAAGGAGAATAATACTTAGAATATTTTTTTTTTCCTAAAAGTGTCTCGGTTTGAGTTTCATGCCTGAAAAATAATGAGGGGGCAGACTAGGATAAAGTAAAGTGAGCCAGATTCCATTCCAAGAAGTACAAGTAAAGAACAAGGAAGAATGAGACAAGGAAGGATAAAAGGCCAAGATAAAGAGGTGTTATTGAGATTAATAGTGTGGACCATGGCTCTTCAGAGACAAAACCAGCCCCCGACAAACAGGACTAGCCTGAAACTATCAGCTAGACTTAGGTTTTGCTAAGAGCTGGCCTGACACTCACAGCTAGGTCTCAGTGTTCTCAGGTTGGGCAAGAATAATTTCATAGATCATCAACATCAGAAAAGGCCACTCTGATTGTAATGGACCAAAAAAAATCACTTTATAATCATATCTGAAAACAGATAAAAACATGAACATTGCTCAAGCCATTAAAAACAACCAAGTATCTCCCTAACCTTGCTAATACGAATGACTGCTATTTCTTTATCAGTTACAGATACAACCTCACTTTATTCCTCCCATCTTAAAGGTAAGATTTGATATATCCAATCACAGAATTATCCTTGCTTCCTGACTGTATCCAGTCCTGAACAGGGCACCACTGTCTTGAACTCTCCCCCAAAATACCTAACACAGTCAAAAATTTGTAAGCCCTTTCTAACTGCCTCTTAAAGTGGATGTCTCACAGTTCTCTATGGGGTGAATTCTGTTTGCAATATGCATTAGACCTAATTTGTTCACCAGCAGATATGTTTCTGCTGGTCTCTGGTTATGGGGTATTGAGACACTCTATTCTGCTGGTACCTCTTGATGAGTTTACAGAATGTATCACAGACTTGTCCAATAGAAAGAGAGAGGCAGAAGGAGCTGTGCTAGGACTAAGATCAAGCAAGTTCCTGCCTTGCTGATGTGGGACCCATGAGGCAGAAAGTGAAGTGAGCCAAATTTCAATCCCAGCTACCTCTCAAATCCAATGTATGAGTCTCCTCTGCATTTCTCTTATCAGTGCCCGCCAGAGTATTCTGATCTTTGATAGGTACTTAAAGCAACATGGGATTCCCTTGGACACAGGAACCAAGAGGTTGAGCTGCTTGCACTGCAGCCTGGGCCAACTGGAGCTCTTCTCTTGCTCAGGCCTTACTCAATGTTAGCAGCTTTTTAGGTCATCCAGTTAATAAAACGGGCAGTACTCCAATAAGTGGAAAAAATTACTACCAAAGTTTAAATAGGCCTACTAAACATTGAAGAGTTCAACAACCCATTGTTTGTGAAACGATCTATCTTTTCATGCCCAAGACTCTTGGATTCCATAAAGTTCACTGAGGTGTCAGACACTTGTATTTTCAGAAGTGTGTGTAAAGAAGAAGAAGAAGGAGAAGGAGGGGGAGGGGGAGGGGGAGGGGGAGGAGGAGGAGGAGGAGACAAAGAATAAGTACATGTATGTTAAGGCACCTGGCATAATGACCTATCAACTGATAAGATCAATGTAATGAATGGCCAATGCCCTAGGAACTAATTGATTCAGTTAGTGAAAACCTAATTCTTTTGGTATCTTTTATGTTTTGACATTTAAAAACAGAACATTTATAAGATCCCAACATGAAGACCATAAATGGAATAGTTGCTGTAAATGGAGTAACTAATTGATTAATGTGCCATCATTCTCCGAGATAGCCATCTTTCATTCTTGTCAAACTACAGAATTAAATGGGAATGTGAGAAGAATTGCTGTATTTATTCATGATGGTACTAGTCTCTGTGATTATTTTTTACATTCTATTTTAAGAAGGAGGGGTAAACTTAACAAACTTTGTGTAGGACAGTGCACTAAAAATTACAAACATCTTTAGGAAAAATTAAATGGTATTTGTAAATGGATAAAATACAGATATTTATAAATCCCCAAATTCAAATTGTTTAAATGTCAATTCTACTCAAATTGATCTATAGGTTCAGTACAATCCCAATTAATATTCTAACAGACTTTTTTTGGTATAAATTTCAAGCTGAATTTAAAATTTATGTAGAAATGGAAAGGCTCTATAACAGCCAGATAAAAAATTAAAAGACTTACACTAGCTGATCTCAAGGCTTACTATTAAGCTATAGTAATTAAGAAAATGTGGTATAAGCTTAAGAATAGATACATAGATCAATGAAACAAAACTGCATCCAGAAAGAATTCTGCATCTATATAGTCAATTGAGCTTCAACAATAATGTCAAGATAATTCAACAGAAGCAAAAGATAATTTCAACAAATGACGCTAGAACAACTAGTATTCATATGGAGAAAAAAATCAAGTTTTAATCATCGCATCTTTCACAAAATTAACTCAAAATAGATCACAGATGATAAACATAATGCTAAAACTCCAAAACTCCTAATTATTAAGGAAATGAAAATTAAAAACACAGTGAGATATCACCTCACACCTATCAGAATGGTTATTGCCAAAAGACAAGAAATAACAAGTGCTGGAGAGGATGTGGAGAAAAGAGAATCCTCATAAACTGTTAATGGGAATGTAAATTGGTACTGCCAATATGGGAAACAATATGGAGACTCCTCAAAAAATTAATAATAGATCAACCATATGTTCTAGTTATTCCACTTCTGGGTATCTACACAAAGAAAAAGAAAACACTAATTTGAAAAGATAATATGCACTCCTATGTTCCTTGCGGTATTATTTATAATAGCCAAGATACTGAAACAATCTACTTGCTCGCCAATAGATAAATGGGTAAAGAGGATCTCTCTCTCTCTCTCTCTCTCTCTCTTTCACACACACACACACACACACACACACACTGGAATACTATTCAGCCATAACGGAGAATTTGAAATCTTGCCATTTGTGACAACATGGCTGGACCCTGACAGTATTAAGCTAAGTGAATTAAGTCAGAGAAAGACAGATACCATATGATTTCACTCATATGTGGAATCTAAGTATACAAAACAAATGGACAAATAAAACAATATCAAATCTCATAGAGAACACATAAATGATTACCAGAGGGGAAAAGATTTGGAGGGTAAACAAAATGGATGAAGGAGGTCAATTATATGGTAACAAATGGTAACTAGACTTTGGTGATGATCACTTTGTACATTAACAGATGTTAAATTACTATGTTGTACGTATGAAAGTTATATAATATTATATATTAATTTTATCCCAGTTTTTAAAAAATCCTTCTAAAATGCATAATTTTTTTAAAAAAACTGGCAAAGCAAGTGAATCTTTTTTATACTTATGGTTGAACTGTAAAACAACAATCACTTTAGCAAACAGTTTTCTAATCTCTTAAAAATAAATACAATGAATTAGCATATATAAGTATATTCTCTATGAGAATAGTAAAATACAATAAATTATTCATATTACATTAGAAGTATCAAATTAATTTTTTTTCATTCTTGAAACTGAGAAAAAGAAAAAGAAAAGATTCAAACATATTTTTGAATATGAAAGTGATCACTACTAGAATTAGTCATAAGGTATACAGATGGCTTCCAATTCAGTAGGCAATATAAAAGCAAAGAAAATGTGAACCATTTAGCAACCATAGTGCACGTGCATGCATATAAACCAATATTCCCTAAAACTTAGAAAACAAAAGTCCTGACATAAAAAAAAAACTCAGAAAGTATAAAACAAAATGGTGAGAGAAAGACTCAGTACATTTGTTATAACAATAAATTGAAATTGCCTGAAATTCAACTCAAAAAAAGACAAATATTCTAGAATCATCTATAGATCAGCATTAAAACTATCATGCTTGGAAAAGGTATGCCTAAATATACTATTAGAAATATTACAAATGAGGGGCACCTGGGTGGCTCAATGGGTTGGGCCTCTGCCTTCAGTTTGGGTCATGATCTCGGGGTCCTGGAATCGAGTCCCACATCGGGCTCCTTGCTCAGCGGGGAGCCTGCTTCTCTCTCTGCCTCTGCCTGCCACTCTGCTTGCTGGTGTTCTCCCTCTCTCTCTCTCTCTCTGTGACAAATAAATAAATAAATAAAATCTTAAAAAAAAGAAATATTACAAATGAAAAGATGACAGCAGCTAATTTTGGCAAAAACAAGTAAGTAAAAATGCAATATAGATGTCAGATAATATAAATTTTATGGTAAAATACATCAGATTGAAGGAAGAATGTCAATAATTTATAAAGAGGCTTTAATCAATAAAAATATAACAGTTATGAACATTCCAACCAAACATTTTCCTTTAACATTTCTTGTTGTACAGGTCTACCAGCAACAAATTTTCTCAGCTGTGTGTGTGTGTGTGTGTGTGTGTGTGTGTGTATGAGAGAGAGATGGGGAGTGGGGGAAGAAAAGACTTCATTTGTCTTCATTTTCAAACAAATTGTCAATGTTATAAAATTCAAAGTTTTTGTTCTTTCAGAAATTTAAAGTTACCTTTTTTAAAAATAAAAATAAAATTACTTTGTAGTTTGCATGGTTTTTGACCAAAAATCTGTAATAATTCTTCTCTTTGTCACTGTACATAATGAGGCCTTTTTCTTCTGGTTTCCTTTTATATTCAAATTTTTAAGTTTATTTGACCCTTTTTTGTTGAATACTTTTCTGCTCTCCCACCCACCTTCACTGAGGACTCCAATTACATGTATGTTAGACTGCTTGGTATTATCCCATAGGTCCCTGATGCTCTGCTCATTTGTCTCAGTCTTCTCTTCCTCTCTGTGCTTTTCATTTTGGATTCTCTATGGCTGAGAGTTTGCAGATCTTTTCTATGCTGTCTAATCAACTGTTGACCCCAATCAACTGTATTTTCCATTTTGCATATTGCACTTTCCAGCTCCAGAAGTTCCATTTGGGCTATTTCTCTCTTCATCATATTCATGGTTTCCTGTACCTCCTTGAACATGGTGCACATATATAATTATTGTTTTAACATCCTCCTTTGCTAGTTTCATCATCTTTTTAATTCCTGGAGCTATTTTCTAGGTCCATTTCTATTTTCGTGTGATTATAATCACATTTTCTGCTTGTTTGCATGGCTGGTTAGTTTTGGGTTTGATGCCATTTATCGTGAATTTAATGTTGTTCTTTGCTGGGTTTTGCTGTGTTCCTTTAAACAAGTTAGGATTTTGTTCTGGCATGCAGTTAAATTACTTGAAATAAGGTAAATAATTTTGAAGCTTAAAGTCTTTAAGTTTCACTGGGGTATGTCAAGAGCACCCTTTAGCATAGAGCCAATTTATGCCCACAACTAAGCTGAAACTCTTCTGAATGTCCTACCCAATGTCTATTTCCACTTGGAGAGCGGAAACATAAACTTTTACCAGCCAGTTTGAATTCTGAGAATTGTTCTGCCTAGTCTCTTTGTAATGTGTTCTCACCCTGATTTCATGCATTATAAAGATCAATACTCAAGCAAAGAATTGTGAGAAGTTCCTGCATGTCCCTAGAGCTCTATCTCTGTGTTGCTCTCTCCTCACTGGTACACTGTCCTACAAAATCTGGCTAATTTGGTCTTTGTGGATTAAACCTCTTTCTCCTATCTTAGCAAGCTCCCTAGTCTCTGACTGCACTCACCATAAGCTAAGCAGTAAAGTGATGCAGTTACAGACCTTACTTTGTTTCTTTTCTTTAGGGTATCACAGTCCCGTGTTATCTTTTGTCCAATGTCTAAAATCCATTGTTTTATAAATATATTGCCTGGTTTTCTATTTGCTTCAAGTGACAAGTCCTTATTACTTCATCTTGGATGAAAGTAGAAGAAACACATCAACAACTTTAACAATGTGTTCAAAAACATATATTTGCATTAATTTTATTTCAATGGTGAAATGCAGGAATAATAATAGCTCCAGTATTTGAAGGCCTGGGAAGATAAATATATTGAGAAACAAGAGAATATGTTATACTTGGTAAATCATCTGTTCAAACCATCTCAGTGTTTAGCAAAAACATACAGGGTGTGTTGAATCTAATTTACTTGTTTAAGGGAATGAGGATATTTCAAAGGATTTTTTTCCCTTTAGTCAAATGATATTTCCCCAAACTCTGAATGTCTACTTATTAGAGAAATTTCTTTTTGAAGCAGGGATAGCAAACTAACTCCAAGAGATTTAAAATGAGATATCTTGCCTGACTAATTATTCTCCTCCTAAAAGGAGAATGACATTTCTAGGAACTCACTTTTGTTCCATCTTCCTCGTGTAATTAATTAGCTGTTCCACCATGATAAAATGAAAGTCATTAATATAATATTGCTATGTCCTGTCTAGTTTCCAGTGTTCCTCTCATGTCAAAATTGCTTTCTAAAAGCAGTACATAAGTTCTGCCTCTTTCAACTAAGGCTGGCAATTTCACACTTGTGAATTGCCCAAATTTAGACCCCCAGAGACTCGTAAGTGACTACATGTTCCCAAAGAGTCATTAATTCACCAGCATTTTTTCATAGTAACTCCTCTTTCTCGCCAAGGCCTTGATGAGTAATTCACTCTGCTGATCCATCTCTATATTTGTTCAAAGATAAAAACTGCTCTGAGAGGTGCTTATCTCTGTTAGTCTGTTTGCCAAAACTGTGCCACAACTGAGGCTGTACAAGTAACGACGGTGGGAGGGCACTTACCCTCAGGTCTGTGTTGTTGCTTTTTAGTATCGTTTTAAATGTGCCATAGCATTTCATTTTTCCCACAAAAGGCACACACATACACAAGGTGGCCAACATTGTTTGCTCCTCTCCAACTGTAATCAAGAGAAAAATAAAAACAAAACAAATCTTGTCTCTTGAAAATAAAAACTAGATGTGAACATATAAACAGAAAAATTGCATGAGTTGCAAGAAAAAGAAAACCCAGCAGCATGAAAACCTTAAATCATAAATTTTTCAAAAGATATTGAGTACTATAATAGCATTGTATAAGTAAATAGCATTTGATTATGCTTCTAAATGACGGAAGTTACTAACAAAGAAATAAACCATCAATAAAATAGCTTGTTTTAAAAAATGAGTTAAACACAGCCACCATTACTGTTCAAACTCACAAGCTTTCCTGTAATTTTATATATACTATCACATTGATTATCACATTATTTCTTCAAGGTAAGTAACTTCAACCAAAGTGAAATATTCTAAATCATGAATTAGCACTAATCCCACTATGAGAGTTTGAAAATCCTTGAAGATGTTGCTTTTTGAATACACAAGAAGGAAATTACATAAAAAGACAATTTATTAACCCATCTATCTAATTATAATAGAGAAATTAAATTAGACTTCAACTTCCAGACTTATCTTTGATAATTTGACTATACTTGAAATAATTTAAAGTTATGAAGTAATTTATTTCCCCATGTTGTAATTTATTTCCTCTCATCACAATGGTAAACCCAATAGAAGCCTCATATGCAAATATGTTTGCATTGTTGAGCCATTTTTATTGACCCACTGTAAAGAAACTGAACTTTTGGGACCTCATCAAGATAAAAAGCTTCTGCACTGCAAAGGAAACAGTCAACAAAACAAAGAGGCAACACACAGAATGGGAAAAGATACTTGCAATGACACTACTGGTCATTGCAAAAGGGCTGGTATCCAAGACCTATAAAGAACTTCTCAAACACAACACGCCCCACCAAAAAAAATAATAAGTCAAAAACGGGCAGACACTTCTCTAAAGAAGACATGCAAATAGCTAACAGACACATGAAAAAATGTTCAACACCATTAGCCATCAGGGAAATTCAAATCAAAACCACACTGAGATACCACCTCACACCATTTAGAATGGCAAAAACCCACTTATTGTTTCACAAATAACTAGCACCTATTAAATCCCACAGTTAACTACTTTCTTTTCTCACCACTGTTTTTACCAAATCCCCTCACTCTAAGCAGACAGACTTGCTTCAAACTTCAAATAGAAAATAGAGGCCATTTAACAGGAGGTAAGAGGCCCCATATGGTTGACTTGCCACCAGGTGGCTATTTGGTCTCCAAAAATAATAATGCTCTATCAGGAGCTCAGCATTGGTCTTGGTTATTGACAAATTGGACATGCAGAGGCAGCAGTAATACACAGGCCTTGGTACATGGAGACCTTCCTATTGTGTCCATGTATACCCTCCATCTCTGCCATCATGGCCACTCTGTTCACATTCCAAAGAGTTCATATCCCTATCCCATCAGTTCTGGGTGACTGGTCATAAAGACTGGATAATGCCAAATGGCTAAGACATGTTGTCTGCTTGGTTATTTAGTGCCTCTTCCATGGTGTATGCTTTCTGGTAGGCATTAGCATTTGAGAAAATGTCTTTACTCCTTGTGAGGTTCAGCTTCCCTTAACCTTTCTATTCCTCCCTCTAATGTCTGTCATTTCCACTTCACTCAGATGATTGCTTTATTTGGTCTCTAAGATCCACCGGAACAATAAGTTTATTCCATTGCCTGGGGTTCTTGCCAGAAAGTCAAATCCTACATCCCAGCAACCCCAGGTCAAAAAGGTTTTTTTTTATACAGTCTTACTTCTGGGCCCCCTTGATTAAGTCTCATCGAAATCCAATCACAAATGTACTCCTCTGGCTCCTGCCCACACATGTGAAATAATTCTCAAAAGTTCTTTGGTGTGCTATTTCTTTCCTCTCTTATCAGGCTCAGCATAACCCCAGCGGGGTTGTGTTTGGGACTTAGGTTACCAGCTTCATAACTAGATGAGTGGGGAATTCCTGAAGGAGACACTTGTCTTGTAGGGGAGAGGTTTCTGCAGTATCTTCCAACAAGAAAAATAAATAATCCTTGGTAGGGAGGAGAGGGCAACATCTACAAATCCTGAGGGCTTGGGGGAACCTATACAGCCAAAAATTCACAGGGACATTCTCCCATATGTCTTCATCCCATGTATCAGGGTCCCAGGACCAGACCCAGGACGTCTGAGCATTTAAACGTCTCTGAAGCTGTCACTTTGACTACAAAATCTTGTGTCTGCTTCTTGGCTGGGTATGTTCCTCCACTCTAGAAGATGAGGGCTTATATGTAAGCCACCAGAAAGTCCCTCTGGTGTATTTAGTTAGCTCTTAACTATTTGTTAACCATCCCTCAGTTTTCCATTCTCCCTTGTAGAACATCAATAGAACTTAGCAATAATCTGCCCTCTGGCTGTCTGGTTCCCCAAATCATAAGTGAAATCTTACTCCAACTGTACCAGGACCCACATTCTTCTCAGGAGAAGGTTCTTCTCACCATCTGGGCAAAGAAGCCAGTCTCCAAATGCTATTTTAGTGCCTGTTTTCTCAGACCCCTCCCAGCTTCCCTTTGCCAATTTACGTCCTCTGAGAAGCAGAAGCCAAGATGAGATCAGACATGCAGGTATTAACTCTGGTTAATGTCTCTGTGAGATAAAGGAGGAAAAAGCAGGATTAAGTAGGGAGAGCCTTCAGCCAGGCATGCCAAACTGACACCTGTAAAAGAAGAGAGGGAAGAAAGGATTGGATAAGAAATCCCCAGACCACAACTTAGTTGTAAGAAACTTTTGACCAGGCCAACAGGGATGGGCATTCCCAAGCAAAGGCTGCTCATTTGAACTAGGGCAGGAATGGGCCCTAAAACCGCTGCCATACTCAGCCATTGGCTGGGAGCAATCCAGGGGAAGTGTGGTCTAAGCCTCTCACAAGGGCAGCAATGGAGGTGATCCCTAGAACTGGCTCTCTCAAAGGATACTGAGCAGTGCAGGTCGTAGCCACCACACTTGGCATGTTTGAACGTATTGAGAGATGAGAGGAGATCTGCATATTCAGAAATGAGAAGAGATCTGGATTTTGGGAAAAAATTAGTGATGAGTGCATAGACAGCTAAACTTGACAAAAGGCAGTTAGTAGAAAAAATGATAAGTTGTACAAGAAAGAAAAGTCACAATTCACTATGGTTCAGTGGTGAGTGATACTTCAATGATCTCAAGCATAGAATTTAACCAAGTAAAATGTATCAAAATGATTTTAATCAAAAACCACATTGTAAGGAGGGCAAAAGTGTGAACAGCAAAGTTGGGGGGGCGAGGGGTGAGGGTGGTACAAGAGACCAGAATTACTATCTTCCATTTGGGAAGTCATAGGACAATTTTTAGGAATAAATAATCAAGAAATAACAGTATAAGCAGTTCATTTAAAATTATTAAGGTAAATGATAGAAGTAACAACTGAAATAATTGAAAGTGTTGTCTCTAGGGAGCAGGAATCTGTGGTGGAAAGGTTTAGCAGAGGACTACTGTTTTTCTTTTTAAGCCTATGGCATTATTTGACTTTTTAGACTCTGTCAATATTGAACTTTGATTAAAATATTAAAATTAAATTTTAAAAAGCAAATAAAGAATGTCCCATAGTTAATTGTAAATTCTAATGAATGATTTATGGCAATTTTCAGATATGATGTTGTTGAAAAGTACATCAAAACTTAAACTTAACTCATACTCACTAAAGGGATACACTTTTACTCTCATTTCATATTTCACCAGAAGTGTTTGAGCATGCAAAATTAAAAAGATCATCTACTGTGTCGTTAGGAGATTTTAAAAGGAATGTTTTTAAGTCAGTCAGTGGGGAATTTTATGGGGTTTTTAGCTCGTTTTCTGATAATATACACTTGGCTTAAGATCCGTCTGTGTCAGCTGTTATCAGCTGCCTGTGTGCGTCACTGAGTTTGCTTTGTGGTATTATCTGTAGCCAAAGGAAACACAGAGGAAATCATCACAGCAGCTCCACACATTTTAATCAGCTGAAAAAAAAAATCTGTTCCCCCACTGGTATTTTCACACATACCTTCAACAGCAAAGCCTACTATATTATAGCAATAAAAAAAAATGCAAAACAAAAAACTGTATATGGATTCTGATAGCTACTAATTCAATCTTAAAAATGTAATTTATATAAAGTCAATAATTCTAAAAAGCCCTCTAGTCCCAAAATTTGCATTGACCTTTTCCACAACAGTGTCACTTGCATTTTGCTTAGAGCTGTTTCCACAATCTTGCCTTCTTTGTTTCACACCCGACTCAGGGAAAGCCTCATCTTCCACTAGGCAAAATCAAAACCCCTCCCTGACAGAGAAAAAAACAAGTCTGGTAAAAATCTATCTTGAATGGAAATGATAAGCAATATCCATCATCATGTGTACCAAGTATAAACGGTCCCATAACATGAAGTGCTGGAACCATTTAACTTATATTCTGTGTCAAATTATTCCCAGTTCTGAGCCCCCACCTGCCTAGGTAGGGAAGCAGCTGATCAGTATCAGTAATTAGTTTTTACTCCCACACCGTTCAAGGGGCTGTATAAGAACCCCAGGGTCCAGAGGAAATGTTATGTTCCCAGATTCTTATTCCACAGTGGTCGCCATCTTACTGTTCCTCCTTTGAGCACATATCCTGCCACAATGCATGTATCTTGCACCATTGGGACCTGCTGATAGAGCAGCCTACAGAGATTTACAGAAATATCTCTTCCCAGCTCCCTCAATGGGCAGCGCCTCAGTCATTGGAACTCTGATGGCTGCCCACAAGACTTCCAAGATTTTGCCTTCACAAAAGCCTCCATGACAATCCTCCATGGGACCAGCAAGCTTCTGTTTCTTTTCCATTCTTTTTTCAATTAAGTCTGCTCTGCCAGGGCAGAGAAGAGGTGGGGCATGGGGAAAGGTGCTCCATTAAATTATTAATACCTCGTCCTGCCACAGTTATAAAATGTTTTCAGTTATTTGTCCAATTTTCCTTAAGGTAATGAAGAGTGAGTATATAAATGCTTGTTTTCGTGCCTGAAATAATTACAGTAATCCTTTGCCAACCACGCTCTTGGAGCTGGCAAAACAGTTGGTTAGAAATACTTTCTCATAGAGAATAAAAGTTTGGACAGGGAAAAAAAGTTCCAATAGATAGATAGGTAGATAGATATAGATATAGATAAAAAAAAAATTTAAAGGCAGCATAAATAAAAGTCTGGAATACATCTTGTCGGAAACAAATCATACTTATCATTAAAACCTGTTCTGCTAGAAAATCTTCCCTGAGCTCCCCTTTCAATTGTTCTACAACCATTGATGCTGGTTTGTGATCTGCTGAGGCAGGGGTACTCAAAAGCCTGATCACTCAGTTAAAGAGATTGGCAACCGTCACCCACTTGCTTGAAAATTAATGTTACATTTGCATTCTTCCTGTATATAAACCCAAAGCCCTTAACCTACACAGGCATGAAGGGCAACTGAAAGAAAAGAAATAGTGTGTATGTGTGTATGCGTATATTTAACATTGTGTATACAAACACACACACACACATATACATATATACACATATATACATATGTATCTTCACAACACTGAAGGTGTTATAACTATAAAACTTTTTCTTTTTCTGAATCAAATAATGCCTATAACTTGCCACTCATCAAGGATGGCAATAATTTCTATATTACTTATCATTGGTGTTCGCCTATTCCCTCTTACAAAATGCCTATGCCTTTTAATAAGTTATCAAGATGATTAAGAAGTACTATTTTCCCATACTAGTCTACGCATTTGTTGAAAGGATAACATTTAAAAGATCTTTTCTCGGGACGCCTGGGTGGCTCAGTTGGTTAAGCGACTGCCTTAGGCTCAGGTCATGATCCCAGCGTCCTGGGATCGAGTCCCACATCGGGCTCCTTGCTC
>PISX010025294.1:0-26388 GCA_004024625.1 Mellivora capensis
TGGTGGAAAAATACATTTATATATCATGTCAGGGTGCCTGGGTGGCTCAGTGGGTTAAAGCCTCTGCTTTCGGCTCAGGTCATGATCCCAGGGTCCTGGGATCGAGCCCCGCATTGGGCTCTCTGCTCCGTGGAGAGCCTGCTTCCTCCTCTCTCTCCCTGCCTGCTTCTCTTGCCTGCTTGTGATCTCTGTCTGTCAAATAAATAAATAAAATCTTTTAAAAAATATATTATTACTAAAACACAGGTCTTGACTACCTTGCTCCAAAAAATTAGCCACAGGCAAGATTCTAGTAAAATCATAATGGCCTTCCCGGCAGCAATTTTCAAGACTTAGGGGCACAGAGCAGGAAAAGCAGCTGCTGGAGCCTCCCAGGTGACTGCTGGATGTTGATAGAGAGCAACAGGCTTCCCATGTCCCAGGTTGTGTTTCCGTGCTTGTCCTTCTTGGCTTTTGTGCTATATAACCTCTTCTGTGATGTTCCCAATTTTATCAAAAGTTGGGGGGGTGGAATGTGGACCAAAATTAAAAAGTGGAACCAATCAAAAGGAGTTGATGAAAAACCAGACCTAAGGTAGTTGTTTAAGTGTATTAGGGCTTTTCTTTCCCTTTAAGATGTTTGTTCTATTATCAAAGAACCACTTAGGTACTTTTCCTAAGTGCTTTCATCATAATATTGACTATTGCTAATAAAACAGTTACTACCAACAGGCCCTTGTGGGCAGTTACTCTCATCATTCATTTCACTCTTGACACAGCTCTGTGAGATCAATGCCGCCTCCGGGGTCCCAGGACGCTGAGTGTTAGGTAAGTCCATACGCTGGGCTGCCCCACCACAATCTGGTCAAAGGAAGTGGTCTCCACTAGCATGCCATTACCCATTACGTCCCGAAAGGCTCTTTCTTGTTTTGGCTTCAAGTATTCTGAGTGTTTTCATTTCAACCCACTCATTGTTGATGATTTTCCTTTAATCTTCCATAAGTTTTGTTACTTTCACAAAAGAATGGGGGTTTTGTAGAAGTAGGCAAAATACTGTCACTCTGAGCTATAATTCTCCTGATTTTTATAAAACTACTGTTCAACAGACAACACATTTTAAAATATTTTAGATAGTTTAAAACGTCATAAGGCTAGATTACCTGTGAGGATATGGTAAGAAAAATCAAGGGTTCAGTTACAGGTCTCCCCAGGCCAGGTGATCACCAAGGTGTATTTTTCTCTAAAGGAAGAGGACGTCTTGGCAGTTCTTGAGCTGTTAGCCTTCCTGGATATTTGAAAATATCTGGGCATCAGTGGGTTGTCAAATGTAAACCCTCAGATTAAAGCTTTAAGTGGTGGTGAGCTTCAGGGGATTGAAGAGAAGAAAGCAGAACACAGTGTTTTGATATTTTGTTAAATATTAAATCAAACAAGGCACAGTTCTGGTGTGACTGTGTCTCACTTAGCATTACACACCTGTGCGACCTCACTCTGTCGAGAAGACTTGGCTCTGGGACGCGCGTGCAGGCTTCCCTCAGTTTCAGAGGGGAGTTGCGTACAGGTGCCATGAAAACAGCGCGGCAGGCGGAGGACAGGGTGTTGTTTATTCCTCTTGACACTTCCGCTTACCCAACAATGTGTGAATGAGTCAAAACTTCACACCCTCTTTGGAGAGAAAAATAAAACAGAGCATCTAAAGGAATGCTCCTTCACAGAGAGGGTAACATGTCCCGACACAGACCCCGGAGAAGGTGTGCACTATAGGCTTACTTGCCTTTTACCGGTGACCTTGAAACGCTGAGGGAAAGCTGGAGAGAAAAGCAATTTCATCTTTGAAATTACATACCACTGTTCTCATTCATCTTGATAAGCACTTTTAAGGAATAAAAAAAAAAGCAGAGGAATATTGCTTCTATAAGGGTTATGGAGACCTTCCTTCTGCAGAGTCGGTGTAAAGTAAATTTAGATGTTCAGAGATGCATTTGATTTCTATTGGGAGGCTCAATTGGCCACTTTGAGAAGGTTGAAAAAAAGAAGAAGAAAAAGACAGATGAAAAGAGGGGGGAAATATGTTTAAAAAATGATTGTGTAATCTATTTTTAAGATACATTTAAAATGAATAGTTCTGAAAGGAGATCCTCCAGGATGATAATCAACAATCAAAATGCTACCAGACTCTGAGAATAAGAGGTTAAATAAAAGAAATGAATAATGTGACAATAACATTAAGACATTAAACAATTTTCTTATAAAAAAATACAAGTTTTAAAATGTATCCTGATTGGGGCGTTTATTTAAACATAAAGCCTGCTAGCTATTTTGTTCTTATATTCCCACTAATGATGATTTGGTTTGTGTGCAAGTGTGTGTGGGGGCTTTCCCTTGCGAAAAACCTCTACCTGCTCACCAGTGTGACCATCAAGTCTTTGACCCCACATAACGTGGGGTCTCTCTCAAACATATACAAAATAATGCAATGCCCTCCACAAAGTCTGCTCTTCTCCCGACAGTCTGGAATGTTTCCCTTGTTATAGGAACAGTATGTGTCTCCTTGGAACCTAACACTTGATAGTACCCTCCTCTGTTCTCAGGAGGGCTTACTGTGAGCAAAGATAAAGAGAGGGTTTTAAACCCCAGAGGGAGCCATTCGGGGCAGAAATGAAGAGCCAAGGCAAGCGGGTTTAGTTGTGAAGGGGAGAGTCTCCCACAGGGAGGACAGGAGGACTTGTCCTGCAATTAGAAGGGGCTGGGCGAGCCCTGCAGTCACATTGAGCCCAGAGAAAAGGAGCCAGCCTGAGCTTCCACTCCCTCAGCAGAGAAAGACAACAGGGGCTTTATTTGGAAGTTCTTGGCAGTTAACAGGTAGAGAACAAGAAAGCAACTTCAAAAAATCATCCCTTTCCTTTACTGAAGGCTCCCTCAGGACAACTGCTGGAAGGAACTGGGTTGACCTACCATGGTTACCGGCGCTCAGCCACCGGGATAAAGGCTCCCCAGAATCAGCTCCACTCTGCCCACCACATCAGGGCTTCAAGGTCGGGGCGGGGGGAACGCACTCTGTTGGCAGCTGTTCCGGAGAGGTAGTGATAGAAAACAAAATACCTAAAGGGCCCCAGAATCTCCCACCTCAGAACAAAAGCCAGGAAGGGAGTGGGCTTTCTTCAAGCAAGAAGGGAGTCCATGCCAGCCCCCCAGCTCCTTACAACGGCAGCCTGGCTCATCGAGACTTCGCCTGCCATGCCCGTGTCAGGGGCCGGGCTGCACACATCAACAGGCTGTCCTTATCAACAGGCTGTCCTTACACGGAAAGGTCCTCCTGCCTTGGCCAGGAGACAGGGAGGGTGGCCATGTAACCAAGAGGCTAGCAGACCACATCTCAGAGACATGGGTGTCCGGGAGCCCACTCTTTGGACTCAATGCAGTGCTTCTGGGTCCCTGAACCTCCCACCTCCATAGGCTGTGCCCGTGCATACAGAAAGCATTCGGTGGCCTCTCCCTGGTTCCTACATGGATTCTTCCTCCAACAGATGCAAGCCTTGGGATTTGGGGTGAACACATAACCGCTTTGCATTCTCTTCTTTCTTCTGGCTCACGAGAATGGGAGTAATAGTTACCGAACAAAGTCCGGGAGGTGTGATGTGCTTGAGGTCCTGTGTGATTCAGGTCTGTACTGCGAGTTCATTTCTCTTACAGCGATGCACAACCCCAGAGAAAACCCCCCTGCAAGAGAGGCCCCTCCTGCTTTCTCCACCTTCTTGCACCCAAGACTTTACGGGTGATGTTGGGACAGCTGATAACAGCAGTGAACAACGTTGTGATCAGAAGACGCCCAGCTGAGTGGGGACTCAGTCTCCTGATTGACTGTCCTGTTGGTCTAGAGCGGGTCATAAGACCACCACTCTTGGACATCCCCCTTCTCAGCTCCCCTCCTTCTTCACCTGATACGTTTACTATACTACGAGGGAGTGTGTGTGTGTGTGTGTGTGTAAGTGTGCCCTTATATAAATAGACACACACTCAATCTAGAGGTTATGGACTCACTACTCAAAATTACAGAAATGAGTTTCACCAATTGTTTTATCCTTACCCTTTCCGGTCTGCTAAAGAGACTTTGGATTTGCACCGAGAAGGAGAACGTTTGCCGGAAATCGTCTGAAGAGAACCGATACCCTTCAGAAGCCCTGCGGGGTGGGGTGCATTCGCAGGAGGTGGAGCTGGTGCAGTGATAACACCCCTTCTAGCTACTTCCCTGCTTACTCTGGGAATTCCCCTGACGCCCTGTCTGCAAACGTCTTGGCACCTCTAAGTGTCCAAGCAAAGCTCCCCAAGGGAGGGAAGCATGAGTGGTATTTATTGTTGGGTGAGTATTTATTTCTCCTTTGAAGGTAATCACCCTTTTCAGAAGGTAAGAAGCCACCCTAGCTTAAATTCACAGAAAACCCTTGGGAAGAGCTCCAGATCTGCATGGGTTACCAGATGGCAGACGCCCACTGGGGTGATTTTCTCAGCTAAGAGTCTCAGACATGAAGAGCTGATTCTTTCAGTCTTGGAATCTCAAAGCTGGTGAGACAAGTTCTTCAGTAGTTGAATGAAGAGATAATCCACAGATTGAATTTGAGGGGCTGGGAAAAGAAGCTGACTCCTTGGGTATCAGGGACTCATTTAACAGTAAAGCATATTTAATACCGAAAACGACATTTTCAGTAATGCTTAGAAATTAAGCCCTGAGTTTAAATTACTCATGCAGTCACTCATCCTTGATGAATGACTAGCCTAGAAGGGTACTGAGTGTTTAATTTCATATGAAGTCAACTAAGTGTGCAAACTGTAGAAGACAGGATTGTTACTAAAGTGTGTTCTAACTCCTATGCCAATGACACCCACCTTCACTGCAGGCGGGATTAATTGTCACACAGGCACGGACGTGAGCTGAAGAGTGTCCCTGGGCAGGACGTCAACTTTTTCATGCATCCTAGGCACTTGAGAGGTGTGGTGGAGACACCAGATACCAGCACATGGGACTGGGGCACCAGGGCCAAATGTCGCTGAGGGTCTGCTGGGAGGAAAGCCACAGCCACGTGAAGGCTGAACAGACCCAGGCCACATGTGAAGAACCTACCACCACCTGGAGGAGATGGGTAGAAAATGCTAAAGAAAAATCAGAGTTTAGACATCTGACAGTTGCTCTCTCCTTCCAAAGTGAGGGCCTTAGTTGACAAAATCTGGGCACCAAGTCTCTTAGCTGCCATAGCGAAATACTACCACCTGGGTGACTGAAAGAACTCACATTTATTTCTCATGGATCTGGAGGCCGGATGTCTAGAACTAGGCGCTGCCTATGGCTCCTGGCGAGGACTCTTTCGCTGCCACACAGTCAGCCACCTTCTTGCTGTAACATCGCATGGGCTTTCCTTGGTGTGAGTGTGTATTAATAGAGAGAGCTAGCTCTGGTCTCTCCCTCGTCTCCTAAGGACCCTAATCTCATCATAGCGGTTCCATCCTCATGACCCCCCCAATCCTCTTTACCTTGGAAAGGTGTTGTCTCCAAATACCATGACCCTGGAGACTTGGGCTTCAACCTATGAATGGGAAGGCACAAATTCTCCATCCATGACACTGACCCATGGGCTGGATGCAACTCAGAAGCTACTCCCAAACAGTCTGAGTCCTGAGATGCGTCAGAGACTTCAGAATCTGTAGAAATGTTCTATCTTTCCCAAATATGAGGCAGGACACGTCCCTATGCTGGAGGACAATGAAGAAGCTTCTCCCCTAAAAGGTAAGGGGTGCTCTGTCAGGATCTGCCTCTGCACATTTCGTGGTCTGGTTCGGTAGCTAGGTTAAGCTGCAACATAACTCACCCAGGGATGTTTAAAGGAGGTGCCATGGGTTCAACTGTGTTTCAAAGAGAAATATGTTGGGATCCTAACCCCCACGCCTGTGGACTTGACCTTATTTGGAAATAGAGTCTTTGCAGGTACAGAAAGTTAAAGTGAAGCCATTAGGATAATTCCTAACCCAATGTGACTAGTGTCCTGATAAGAAGAGACATCACCAAGTGTGATAACTGACCACAGGGAGAAATCCACACGCGTTCAGAGCCAGATTGGAGATGGCAGCCACAAGCCAAGGGTGGCCAGCACAGAAAGACTGCCACCATCAGAAGCTGCAAAAGGCAAGGGAAGATCTACTCAGAGTCTCACAGGGAGCATGGCCCTGCTGATATCTTCATCTCAGAGTTCTAACCACCGGAACTGTGACAGAATGATCTCTTTACTTTAAGCTGCCCAATTTGTGGAAATTTGTTACAGCAGCCACAGGAAACCAATACAGGAAGAAAGAGATTAAACCCCCAGGGATCTTCAGAAGCTCAGAAGCTTGTACCAGCAGACACAGGGAGTACATATAGGATTGGAATTTGAAGATGCTTGATCAAGGGTGTGTCGGAACATAAAGCTGATGGGGAAGAGTATATTGGCTTGAGCTCTCTTCATGCATATAGAATTTGCCATCTTTGCAAGGACCCCACGGGATGGGGCATACTGACTGCGAGACACAGTGTGGACTCCTCCGCCTAGAGAGCCTCTCTGCGCTTCCACCTCAGCCACAGGCTCAGGGCTCAGCGGGCCGCTGCGGGTTGTGTCCTTCTGTGCTTTATGCCTCCATCCTCAACTCGCACGCTCGCTGCTGACTGGTCTACTCTTGCACACAGTCTGAACATCGCTCGCAATAGAAGATGTGTCTTACTGCCCGCCTCCCGGCATAAAGCCCAAGAGGTGGTGAGTAAATGTATGTGGATGATTAGGTGATCCTCTATGTAATTCACATGGCGATTTTTCTTTTTAAGATTTTATTTATTTATTTGTGAGAAGTAAGCGAGAAAGACAGTAAAGAAGCAGGGAGAGGAGGAGAGGAGGCCAGCAGTTACCTTGCTGAGCAGGGAGGCTGATGTGGGGCTAGATCCCAGGTCTCCAAGATCAGGACCTGAGCCGAAGGCAGAGTCTTCCACTGTGCCATCCAGGCCTCCCTGCATGACAATTCTTAAAATGCAAAGTAGTACGTGCACCAGTACAGTTGACTAGTGGTGTTTGCTACACAACAAAGCCTGTGTGGATCCCCTCCACCACTGTTTTGGGGGGAGTGATCACTCTTGTAGAATGCTGAGCAGGCTCGGCCGGCGTCTCCGTGTCCTCCTCCCAGGGAAGCACCAAGCTCCGTGACGGGGGTTTTTACTAATCCACATTTCCTGGATGAGGAAGTGAAGGCATGAGGAAGTCATGCTAACCAGCAGAGAGCCAGGACCCCGACCCACTCGACCGCTGTGTCAGCTGAGCTGGAGCATGTGTTTGATAAAAACCCAGAGGAAGACAAACTATGAGAAATCTTAACTCTAGGGAACAAACTGAGGGTTTCTGGAGGGGAGGGGTATCTGGTATCTGGAGGGGAGGGGTATCTTGGTATCTGGAGGGGGGGTGTGACTGAGGGAGGGGCCCTAAGGGGGGCATGTGATATGATGAGCCCTGGTTGTTGTATGCAACTGATGAGTCATGGAACTCTACCACTGAAACGAATGGTACGCTATATGCTAAGTAAATTGGATTTAAATTAAAAAAATTTTTAAACTAAAATACAATGGGCTGGGTGGTGTAGTACCCCCTCCCGGAGCACCATGGGCACCTCACGAGTCCCTGGGCGCGCAGGTCCTGGGCGCAGGCTGGGAATCTGCTGACTGTGTGGCCAAGGAGCGAACACCGGCCGCTCCCATCCCAGCGCTTAATCTACAACTAGGGAGACTTTGAGCAAATTATGTAAATTTCAGTTCCGTCTGGAAACTGCTGACAATGGTCTGAGAGATTTGTGAGGTTAAAGAACAAGCCCTTGGGGACACACTCAGGCCTAGTCTTCGGTTCGTGCCCTATGTCTGGCTTTAAATTATCAGAGAGTATTATGTTACAAGAAATGCTATGCAGGTAGCCGCGTCAAAGGCATCTTTGACTCTTTCTATTCCAAACAGTGCACGTGGAAGCTCAAGCCTTCTTTCACCAGTTGTCTACCCTCTGATACTCTGTTTAAGATAAAAAGCTGCCTGTGGCTACAATGTATCCTTATCTCACTCACGCCTTCAGAGGGGGTCGCCTAGGAAAACCTCCTCTCAGTTTTCCGCTCTCCCGCAGGGCTCTGGCCCTCACCCTATGGCTCTCAACTCTCTTAATGTTAATAGCTTACTAGAGGGAAAAACCTTGACAGTGGCAAGGCCTCCGGTATTGGGTATCTTGGTATCTTGCAGGTCCTCTTTAGCATGTGAAAGTTCTTTTAAAACCTCCCTTTTTCCTTACCTCCCCCAAGCGCATCTATATACCCTGCCATCCCTCACAACCGGGACAACAAGTCTTCCTGCCCAAGGGTCCTGTCCCCATGCTTGAATAAATTACCTTTCTGCCCCAGAGGCGTCTTAAGGATTCCTTCTTGGTCCTGAGATCAGAGCTCACTCACATTCTAAAACTTCATCACTTCTGCCCCTCGAAGCTCCTGGCAACCACCACCAATGGGGCATCACGTTGGATTTCTGCAGGAGCGGGACACAGCCAGCCTGTCATGGGCTGACTGAGGTCAGGGCCGTGTCCATGCCCCAGGCCGGGGGTGAGGGGCTACTGTCAAGGTTTTTCCCTCTAGCAAGGTATTTCCATTACGAAGGTTGGGGGATTCCTAGAAGACTGTCACACTTGCCCCACTCAGGAGTGAGGGGCGGGGAAGGTTGTAGGGTGTCCGCTTGTGCTTTGGCCTCGGCCTCTGTCCCTCATCAGAGAGAGGACAGGAGGCCAGGTGTCCCTCCCGTGAAGAGCTGGGCCTTCTTCCTACACGCTGACGGATCTAAAAATACTACATTTAGAACATGTCCTGTGAGTGAGGCCATCTGGCTTCGACTCCCTTTGTCCCCAGTTCTTAGAACACACTTTCTCCAGCAAAGCCTTTCTCCGGGACCCAATGGCTGGGGTGTCTGTGAAAAGCTACTAGAGGGGTCCCCCATATTTGTGTCTCCAGTAATAAATGAACTCTGACAGAAAGGGATCCACTGGAAGGACTGCGACTGATTTGATGGGAAGCTATTACCCTAAATATAATTTCTGAAAGAGAGAAACAAACTGCTCCCTTTACCCGAAACCAGGAGTCTGTGTCTCCCTTGCAAGGAAGTGGCTCGGTCTCAGGTTACAGACAGGGGCGCATTCTCCCAGTGTCCACCCTGCTCCTGTGGGGAATGAAGCCGCCGACCATCCCTTACCAGAATCTGGTAAGAACACACGTGTCTGTGTATCTCCCAGCATTCTGACGGCTCGAGTTCAGATTTAAAGTTAAGACAGCACATTTTCCACAGGAACTGGATCCCCTCTGACTTTATGGCAAACTAGGGAACTGTGGCCACAAAAGCCTTCTTTCACAGACAGGAAGGGTTTTCACCTGGAAAAATAAACTGACAAAGACAACATTTACATATTGCTGATGATATAGTGCCCTTGGAGGAAACCCTATACGGCCTTTGAGTTAATGGTGCATTTTAAAAGACGGAGATGGCTGGACGTATTGTAGTACATAATTTGTCTGTTTCCTGTTCCAGTTTCTGTGAATTTCCCACAATGTGGTGTCCATGTGACCATCTCGCTGCCTCCATTGTACTGAACCTACATCTGCTCTCACACATGGGGCCACGGCTCAGGCCGTAGATCTTCCAGCAGCCGGCCTCGTTCCCTGCTTCCTACTTCTTCAAAACGCCGTGCAATGATTTGTGGTACCGAAGAAGACTACAAATCTGGTAACTTGTCTTGCTTAACTTGTGAAAAATCAAAACTAAGAAAAATAAGCAAAATGCAAGCCCTCTGCTTAAGACAGATCATTCTGAGCGTTAGGAAAGCAAAGTGCCTGTGTTATTCTATGAGGGAACAAATCTCCGATAATATGAAATTAACCACCCACAACCACCAGAACGGAGTCTGCGTGTGGGTGTGTGGGGCAGGAACGTAAAGAGGGGCTGGTCCTATCCATTATCACAGATGAAGGGGAGAGGAGAACTTGTCTTCCGCCCAGCCTCTACATTCTAACTCCTTCCAGATGTCCCTGCTTAAGAAAAAGCACTGTGGTGCTGTAGTGACACCTTGATCTCTCTTGAGACAACTCGATGTTTCTAAGAAGGTTCTGAAAGATGGCACTGTCATCCCGAAGCAGGGCTGCCCTGGGTTGGCCCTTCCATCAGATGCCTGTTGCCAGGCCTCCTCAGCAGTGAACACTGTGGGCCCCCAGAAAAGTGCTCCTAGACTCAATGGATTCTTCGTAAAATGTTGAGACTTGCAGTGGGTATGATTTAGAGGGGACAAGACGTATCACAGCTCTGGAACTTTGCTGGCCTGGGGTGACCCCAGAGAGCCCTGCACTACTCTTCTCTCTGGCATTTTACATCAACTTGTTGTGTCAACGTGCGGGGTCCTGTCATCTCCTCAGTAAAGAGCAGCCCAGGCCCCAGCAACACATGACACCCCTGCCCCCAGCCTCTGGAAGCCTTCAAAGCTTACTTCAAAAGCACTAGTTAAACCTACAATGCATCTTTCCAAAGTGGCAACAGAAGTCCTTTTTATCCCTTGATCAGTGAAGCTCACCTGTAGGAAATGTTACACCTTTTATCAACCCCATAGATTGTCTTTTCTGTATAAACTGGAGACATTCTTCACAGGCTTACAGCCATTAACACCTCCCAGGAATGCTGGGTAGTGCCCTGAGCACTCGCCCGTGCCTCTGCATGTTAGGGAGCCCGCCACTCCCCAAACCCTCCAGCACAGTTTCCCCTGGATACTCACAAGGCTGATTTATTGAAATGAGCAAAAGCTTATATGTTGGCAGGGTAGTCCCTGACACAGATGTGTACAATAAAACACATTTGATGTTTTCAAATAAAGACCTTGCCTTAAATTAGCAAGCAATTGGATTACTCTGACAGGCTGTGGCAAAACAAAGCATCCGTCAACAGCTGTCACAGCCTCTCTGAAAGCATCTTACTGGGGTCGGGCCAAGATGCTCCCCCTGGGCGGGGACAGTGAGTGGGAAATGCCATTGCTCACACTGCGCCTCCCTTCTTTCTTTCAGAGACCCTGCTGAAACCAGAACTCACTTTGTTTTAAAGAACTTGCTGAAAACATTTTGTTTTTCCTGTGCTGTTGGCCACTACAGAGTAGTTTGCCCTCCGTGCCTCCCCTCCTCCCTCCCTTCTCCTTTTCTAAAGAACCTAAGACTCAAATTCTCTCCGAAGACCAGTCCTCTACCGCCCTGCATAATAGCCATCACCCTTTCCTGTCTATGAGAAAATTCGTTCTATTAGCAAGCACCGTCGTGAATGTCACTGTCACATACCCACCTCCGTAGGTGGGTAAGTCCCCAGGAGGCCCTCCTCGCATGTTGACTTGGATTTGGATTATTAAAGGAAAGTCACTGGAGCAGGAGGTAACACACTTGAATGAGTTAAATATTTACTAGTAGCCAACAACTGTGCTTGGCTCCCCTCTGCCTATTACTGTCGCTGTTCATTTGCAGGATCTCTTATCACTTCTTTCCAATTCATATTCTAGGTGTATGTGGTAGGTAAATGATCTGTTGATGGCAACAGAAAAGAAAAATGGCATTATTTGCAGGCATTTGGGAGGATGTTACCTTGCCTTATCTTTGGGTCTCTGTAGTTCCCTCTCTTTGCACTGGGGAAAGAGTTCAAGACTTACTTTCCCGTTGCAGCAGGATGCTGGGTTCAGAGAGGTGCAGTGGACCTACTTGTCTAGTGGGTAAGATCATACAGCGGAAGTGGACTGGCAGGTGCCCCCCATAGTAACACATGGACTCTTGTGCATACCACCTAAGTGTAGGGCAAGGAGGTCCACATCGTCCACATCCAGAGGCAGTTTGGGGCTGAGTTCTAGTGAAATGTGGTCCAACCCAAAAAGGGGATGGTTCACTACACACCTGCTGCACTAACTCCCAATGTCTCTGGAGATCAGAATACATGGACACAAGAGAGGACATTGAGGGGGGTGGTCCCCTTTCACCTGGGATTACCTCCAGTGGATTTCATATAAAGGAGGATGTGCCTCCACACACCTGGGAGATGAACGGGTCTCACATGCCCTGAGTTTCTATGGAAAAGCATATTCACCAGGGGTTCTGAGCAGCATGTTGGGGGGTGGCTTTTACCTTGAAGGGCACAGCACTCCCAGTGACCTGCCCCAGTGGAGGTGCTTCCAACACAATCCAGAGAAGTAGAGAAGACTCCTTCACACATTTTGTATAGGAGCTATTTTCAATATGCTGATATAAGTAAGTTCTGGTAGTTATTTAATTCAGGCAGTTTAGTTACTATAATGACTCCATTTGATAATCAAACCCAGGCCCATTTTCTGGAAAATATAATTGTTTTAAGAAGCTGTCAGGCATAAACTCCTAGAAAACTCCAAAGGTTGTTTAGTCACACATCACACCCATCCAAACACTTCATTGTTGAAGTGACAACAATGCTTTAAATCATTATGGCTTGGGTGATGGGCACTAAGGAGGGCAGGTGATGAACACTGGGTATGAAACACAACTGATGAATTATTGAACTCTACCTCTGAAACTAATGTGCTATGTGTTGGCTAATTGAATTAAAATAAAATAAAACAAAACAAACCATTGCAGCAACTCAAGAATTTCCGTTTCATCCCGAAGGTTCCACATCATCCATTCTCGGTCAAGTGCTTCTGTGATGTTCTCACTGCATGCTGGTGCCCTGGGACACAGCGACCCTCTAGAAGCATTTCCCAGATTCATTACTAACAAGCAGTCAAGGAGGTTACCCTGAACCTGCAGGTTCAGGTTGGTCCTCAGGGATGACTTTCTACTCTCAGCTGAACTATGGCTATCACACATCGTCATACACTGTGAGACGCTCTTGTATCCTGCCCTTGTTCTACCCAGAGTGGGCTTTGTGGGCGATGCAGCCATTTGGGGTCAGCTCCGCAGTGACCATCCCATGACCTCCTCCCTGAGTTTGCCAGGCCCATGAATGGACGGGGATGGAGGAAAGGGGTTGTGGGGGCTGCTTGAGTATTGATGGTCCCTGAGAAAAAGAGAGTATGTGGGTGCTGGGGGTTGGAAGGTGAGACAGAGAAACCATTTTCCAGAGGGAGAGTCCCTGAGGCAGGACAGACAAAATCTGGAAGTAAGAGCTGGGTGTGGAGTGTGGTCCTGAAGGTCCCAGACCCCACAATGAATGGATGGAGTGCCCATTGCTGACAAAGGAACTGTGAGGAGATAGTGAGATCAGCTTCACTATCACAGTAAGAGGGTGGACAAGTACCACTGCTGGCTTGAGCCTTCAGTATTGCAGCACTGGCCTGGTGAGATGGCCCGACACGCAGGCTCTGAGACTGTCCTGCCCTAGTCACTCTTATTAGGTATACCAGCTGGGGCTAATTATGTAAATGTTCTGTGCCTCAGTTTCCCTGTATGCAAACTGGGCATAAAATGGGATTTACCTCATGGGCTAGGGAGAAGCGTAAATGAATTAGTGTGCATGTCCTGTTGAGCACTGAGCCTGGACCGTAGTCTGTGCTGAATGCACATTTGTGATTAATGGTTTCACTGTTTCTATGGGCAGCTTTAGGTCTCTCATCTTAATTTATTGGTGCATTTCAGAAGATTGATTTATTTATTTTGGGGGATGGGGCAAAGGGAGAGAGAATCTCAAGCAGACTCCCTGGGGAGCATGGAGTCGGATGCAGGGCTCGATATCATGACACTGAGATCATCACCTGAAATAAAATCAAGAGCGGGACGCTTAACTGACTTAGCTACCCAGGGACCCAATTTTTTGGCATCTTAAAAAAAAGTTTGTAAATGTTTTGGATGTGTGAAAGAGTTCTCCGCATGGTGTTCTGGTATATTTCCCTCCACAGACAACTCCGTCTGTGAGTAACTCCTGTCTTTGTCACCCGACCCCTCGTGACACCCATGAAATGGTCCAGCAGTGGCCACGGCAAGCCCATCTGACACATGCAGAGGGGGCAGCCCTGTCCTCACACAGGATGCCTGCAGGGGGCCCAGCTGTGGACCAGTAAACATGCACACTTGTAAGCCATAAGCATCTGGAGGGGAGGGATGGGGATGGTAAGGAAAACAGAGTGAGTGCTCAGGGGGCGGGGAGGGGCCCAGTTTAGAGGAGGCACCAGGACCTCAGGACAAGTCCTCAGTGTCTGTCCAAGCCACAGCCAGGCAACTTTGGACATGACACCCTCAGAGCACGGGCTCACTCCAATATCCCCAGTCATTCCTCACCCAACTATGGATACCCAGGAATGCCCAGATGTCCACCAAGGCATCACTCAGAACTTCGTACAGGCTTATATAGTAAAGCAAAAGTTATCTTTCAGGTGCCACCTGTGCTTTCCTGCCGTGAAGATTCAGAAACCATGGCCCTGGGACCTAGTTACCGGTGCTGTCTGGTCCCATGAGCGGCAGGCTGGGAGAGTGGAGATATGCTCTACCTATTCTCTATTATGAGATAAGGCTGGTGAAAGTAGCTTCCAGATGACCTTGTTTTAATGTGTTTTGGTGCATGAGAGCTCTGCTTAAGCTCCAAAATTTTCATGGATCAACCTCCAGGTCCACTGTTTTTATGAATGAGTGCAGTTTATGACCAGGAATGTGCATGAGAAAGACCAGCATATTAAAATGCTTTCTTCCAGAAGAGTTCAGGGGCTCATGATTGTACAGACACATCACCAATATCACTACTGACCATGTGTGAGCCTCAGGCCAATGCTTCCGTGCTGAGTAGCACACATCGTGCCTGCCCTATGGGAGCTGTGGACTGGGACCCGCAGACACAGAGCCACCTGCAGAAGACTGGGGCAGGAGCAAAGATCACCACTCATCGCTCCAAACAGCACTGCCTGCCCCAGACAGAACAGAGCTGTGTCCATGTGTGTGGAGGGCAGGAGGCCATCAGTCAAATCACTTATCCAAGGGGCAACTCCAGAAAGAACAGGTGCTTTAAAAAAAAAGAAAAAGAAACTAGATAGAAGAAGGTAGAAAAGAAGAGAAGAGTAGGAAAGAGAAGGGCAGGGGAGGGGAGGGGAGAGGACAGGCGAAGAGAAGAGAGAGAAGGACAAAGAGAAAGAGAAAGAGAAAACAGGGAAAAAACAGCCTGGTTTTCCAAAGTTGACACAACTCAAAAGTGTACTTCCAAGCTTTTCCTCTAGAACAGCAAAGCAGCAGAGTTTTGTTTTCCCGTGTGACTTGCTCTTAATTTCTTAGTGAAATGGGTCCAACAATGGAGAGGTACAGCCCAGCCCCTTAGGTCCCAGGAGCCTCGTTGGCAGATTCCTCTTGAACCCTGCGAGGTCACCAGACATCCATCACCTGCCTCCTGTCCCCTAGAGAGACGCAGGGGTGGACCTGCTGACAGGCCCCTTACCTGAGATCACAAGCAATCTATCTTCTGCAGATCCGGGGCAGAGTCCTTGTTGAAGCCCGGCCCTGGGGAAGGTAGCGCTCAGCGTGGCAAGGATTCCCATCCTAGTGGGAGCTCACAGGTCACGCTCCCCTTCTGAGCTTCTGCAGCATGTTCCCAAACTTCAGCAGTGCCCCTCCCTGTGGTCCTCCGGGCCACTGACCCTTTGGCCCCCCTCAAGTACCCACAACTCACATGGTGAGTGGAAGGCAGGTCATTAGCTCCCTACCAACAGGACTGGCTTTTCATTAATGAATTGTCTGTACTAAGACACACTTGTATTGTTAAAATATAGGTCTGACTATCTGCATCGCCTCCCCCCAGACCCAAGCTGAAGCCCTAACTCCCAGTGTGACAGTCTCAGGAGGCAGGGCCATTGGGAGGCGGTTAGGCTTTGCTGAGGTAATGAACCTGGAGCTTCTCAGAGGGCTTAGCATCCCTCTAAGGAGAGGAAGAGACACCAGCTGCATGTCAGTCACATGAGCACCCGTTCGTAAGCCGGGAAGCAAGTTCTCTGCCTAAGTCCAATCAGCCGGCACCTGACTCAGACGTCCAGCCTCTGGACCCTTGGGAAAGAAGTGTCTGGCTTTTGCACCCCAGCCTGTGGGCTTCTGTGATGGTAGCTGGAGCACAGGGACCGTTTTAACAATTTCTGGTAGCTTCAACAATAGACATCTATTGCTCACAGTCTGGTGGGGAGAAGTTCAAGGTCGGGGGCCAGTAGGAGGCGGGTCTGTGAGGGCCCTCTTCCTGGCTTGTAGATGGTCACCTTCTTCACCGGGCAGAGAGAGAGAGAGAGAGAGAAGCAGGGACTCTGGTTTTTCTTCTCCTTATGGGGATGCTAATCCCATAATAAGAGCCCCACACTCATGAGGGCATCTCTATCTATTACCCCCAGAGGCCTCACCTCCTAATCCCAACCCTATAGGGTTCAGGACCTCAGCCTGTGAATTTTGGGAAGGGGATGCAAACATTCAGTCTATTCTGGTCTCCTTGATCGAACCTGCCTGAAGGTGCTAGATACAAATGATCATTGAGTATGGCCTCCAGATAATTCTAGGATATAATTGAAGCACAGGGATTAAGCTTTGTAACTGGAAACAAACCACCCAACTATGGGTTTGGGGCACCTTGGTAAGGAGTGTGCAAACCTGATTTCCTCCTTAGGAAGGATCTCCTTTCCCAGGCATGATCATCTCAGGAGATACCGAGTTGCTCTCGTAAAACCCACAGTGCTCAAGTTCATCCACAAACTGTGACAGAAGCATTTTCTTTCATTTCCATCAAAGGATAAAAATACCTTAAATGCTCAATGGAGATAAGAACATCTTTGGAAACACGAAGGGCAATCTTCACTTTAAATCACCACTCTAACTGGCTGGTACTCCCGCCTGCCCCCGCCAGGGCTCCAGCAGTTGAGCGAGCCCATCCCCCCCACAGAGTCCGTCCATCACTGATGTCACCCCATCCATACCCGTGTCGACAGGCTTCCAGGAGGGGCAGAGATGCATACGCAGGGTGGAGATGCTGTTGGCAGACCTTCTCTACTTTTCTGTTCACAGAATGTGCCAGCCCCAGGATGGCAGGCCCCTCCAGACAGCTCGGCACGGGGACGCTAACTGGAAAGATGAGTTGACGATGGGATCGGAGGTAGTTCTGCCTGCCCTCCGGAGCGATGGCTCTCAGCTCCATTAGAACACAGCTCCCACTGCAGCCCAGGGCTCAGAGGCCCACACCAGATCCTGAAGCCCTGTGTGCAAGTTGTAGAAACACAAGAAAAAGCAAAGCAAGAGGTGTGGGTCCCGTTCTGAAACTGTTCATAATTTAAAAATCTCTGTTTCGTGCCTAAGTTGTCTGCGTTGGAATGAAATGCCAGCTCAAATTGAATCTAGCACAAAATTACAGATGGAATTACCTCGAGTTTAGCACAGAGATGATGCAGAATTTCATAACTAAACCAACTGGGAGGACCTCTTGAAAGAATGCAGTGAGGACAGGCCAACTGGGCAGGGACCACTAGTGGCCCTCCGAGGAAAGAAGTCGCAAACACAGACGGGGAAGGACGGGGCTGTGACTGTCAGGCATCCTGCCTGGAAAGAGCGGGCGGGTCAGTCACATCACTGAAAATGATACTGATTCCATAGGGAATGGTTTTTAAATGGGGAAAATTTGTCCTTGATTTTTAACTAATGATGCATTTCAAAACTCTTGAAGCGTTTATTGTAATTTCTTCTGACTGGATTAATTCCTATTCAATTTCCTCATCCTACCGCTTCCCCAAACTATGATGTAGTAGGAAAAACATCAACATTTACTGAAGTTTCAACACTGAAGGCCTGATCTTGTTTTGATTTTTCAGATAATGCTTTATGCAGACGTGGATATTATTCAGTTTTTGTGGGTGAAGAAGCAAAGGAGTAAGGGAAGATAATTATATACCTTGCTGAGGCAGGGGTTATGTGCTGAAACTAGACTTGGAACCAAAGTTCCTAGCTCCCAGCCAAATAAATGCAGTTTTTACAACATACATATAAATTACGGGTGTCTATCTTTGCTTCTATCTTGCTGATGAAATGGATGGACCTGTTCTTAAGAAATCACGACAAATGAAAATCTTAAATTGCTTTCCTCTGATCTTCTTGCATGAGTTTTTCTTTTCACTTTTCCTACACTTGACCCACTTCTGTCTTAACACACTTTTTAAATTACAGGTATGTAATTAAGTTGTCTCACTGGTGGCATTCTGGGGGGAAATCTTAAAGTAAAGTTTAAGTTCCTGAAAACAGACATGCAAGAGATTCCCCAAGCCCCACGTTTGGGTACCACCCCCATCAAATGTTTTCTCGGGGGGCTCCTGGGTGGCTCAGTGGGTTAAGCCTCTGCCTTCGGCTCAGGTCATGATCTCAGGGTCCTGGGGTCGAGCCCCACGTCCGGCTCTCTGCTCAGCAGGGAGCCTGCTTCCCTTCCCCCCTCTCTGCCTGCCTCTCTGCCTACTGTGGTCTCTGTCTGTCAAATAAATAAATAAAATCTTTAAAAAAATAAAAAAAAAATTGTTTTCTTGGAACATGGACGTGGATATGCCCGTTGGCAGTTCACTGGATGAAGTCTGCTGAAAACTGTGACCCGACTTTTGGGCTCTTATGAAACTTCCCAAACTCCTCCGTGTCCCCTGACCCACTACGCAAATATTATCCAATCCAGGGATTAAAGCAAAGATCTGTTTTTCATAAATAACTCGCATCACAAACCAAATTATCCCTGTTACTGACCATGATCAGACCAGGTTTTAATTGGACAATGGGAAAGAGTAATTCAGATGCCAGAGTAAAAATCCCCTCCCCTCTCCTCCCAGTTAATACTGACAACTTACTGGCCACAGGCAATTCTCACAGTTTTTTGCCTGACTTGATTTTGCTTTTAGCGTTCAGTGCCAGGAATACCTAGAAAATTATCTACTAATTATCTAGCATTATCTATGTTGGTTCATGTTTAAAGAGCAGCTCATCTAATTACAAGCCCCTTTGCTATTTGCCTCTAAAGTGTGGGTTTAACTGAGAATTTCTCCAAAAGGGTTTGCACTAAAGGCTGGTAATTATGTGCCTTGCATTCTTCGGAGGCCTCTCTCTCAGGTATCAACAACAAACAGTCACTCAACTGATGCTTTCACAGCAGGTAAGCTGTAAGCAGTAATTACATCTTGGCATTTTAAGTGTTTCCTTAAATTGGACAATTAGTAAGCAGTATGTTGACCCAGTCCTAACATTCCCTAGAGAACTACAACCACTCACCCCTTCTGGAAGGAAACTCATGGACTCTTCCATTGCACCATCAGACCACAAGCTTTTCCTCTCTTAGCAGGTGTTTCTTGAGCATGTTTAGAGTCAAGGAAATAAAACATGATTTTAAAGCAGGCTGGCATTGAATCATAGTATTTTATTGAAAATATGAAGAATTATAAAAATTCCCAGTTATGAGGACCAAATGCATGGGATACCTTATCCATTAACAAGCACCTGGAACATGCTAGAAAACCCTGACAGGGCAGCTGATATAGAAAGCATTTTAAGTTATGAGGAAAAGCATGCAAATACTATTATTTTTCTATTTTAAAATAATTAAAAACCCAGAGAAAAGTTAAAAATATGGTTAAGTCACTTTTATTCTTGAAACATCAGAGCAGAACTTTCTGTACAGATGCTCTGTCACACGGGTAATTACTTGCCCATTTTCTACCCAAAAAGGACACTTTCTTACCTAATGGAAGCACAGCAGAGAAAATACCCTATACGCTACTGTAATGGTGGGTTCGTGTCATTATACATTTCCCCAAACCCATACGCTGTGTAATGTAAAGAGTGAACCCAAATGGAGGTCAGAGACTATGGCGACGATGGAGAGTCAAGGCAGGATAATCGCGGCAAATGTATCACCGGGGATGTTGATAGTGGGTGGTGGGGGGTGTGCATGTGTTAGGTTAGGGGATGTATGTACTGTCTTCTTAATTTTTTGTGAAGGTAAATGTACTCTAAAAAATAAAGACTTTAAAACAAACCATCAAACAAAAATTAACCGTAGCTTTTGGGGGAGGTAGTGATGTAGAAGGGCCACCCTTCTTTAATAGCACTGTTTGCACTTTGGTGGGCGCTCTCCCTTCCAGCTCATGGACAGGGGAAGGAAAACCATGAACGGGAGATTATTTGAAGAGGGTGAAATGAACAGGACTTGTCTGTTTTGTTCTGTTTTTTTATTCTTGTTGTGTTTTTTGGTTTGTTTTGCTTTGCTTTTCTGTTTATCCTTGATAGATTTGGGGGACTGCTAAAAAGAGATAGAGTGAGCCACTATTTCTCTGCTATTTTAGGACAAAACTATCTCACCTATTCTACATCTGTAAGCTGTGCCTTTTAAAAATTCAATATTTAGTTTACTTTCATAATTGTTGTTTTTATAATTGCTCTCAATTAGAACTATTATTATATCAGACATTGAAAATAATTGTTTTCATTATAATGCTTTATTGTCTGTTCTCTAAAGTTGTTTATGATCCTTAAAATTGTTATTTTTTAATTTGCTTACTTTTTGGTTTCTCTGGATTTTCATGTATATGTTTAGCTCTTTTGTTATACTTCAACATTTTTCCACAAAATTTATTCAACTTTCAAAATACTCACAACCTTATATGTCCAAAGTAGTTTGTCATTTTGCTAAATGTTTTCATGATTTTTTTTCTTTAACTTCAGGCTAACTTAGTAATTGATTTAATGATTTCTAAACATGCAGAAACATTTGTTTTGGCTTTGCAGTGAGGGATCAGATATGATGATGATCATTTAGAATGCAAAGGTATTTCTTTTGTTCTCTGACTCATGGTCTAAAAAATATACAAAGATGCGAATCCTTTATTTCCTAAATATAATTTTCTATATATTTGTTGACACAGTTTGTTGACCCTGTTATTTATATCTTTTATATGTTCTTATACTTCCTCTCAATATCCATTGTAGGGCATTAATTAAGATTTATTTTTCATTCATCTCTGTTCAGTTCAAAATTTCAAAGTTATATTTGTACTTATATCTGTGTTGAAGGTTTCTCTATCTTATGATCAATCATTTTTTTACCAATATATCAAGTCATTTCTGGCAGCTGCTGATAATCTGTTTTAAGATGGGTGATGAGGAGAAATAATAGAAGCACTAGAAGCAATATAATAACAAAGAATTAGAAAAGACAAACATCAGTGTATCCATCGACTTAAAATCACCCTATGCCTCAGAAAGAGAAAAGGATACTAGAACCTCAAAAAAAAAAAAAAAAGTAGGGAGACATAATACTTTTTAGAATGTGAGATTTCACACACAGACACACACACACACACACACACACAAACTTCATGCCATGAAACAGAGGAAAACTTAACAACAGATCATGTGAAAGTTAAAATATAGTGATTATTTATACAAAAGCAAAAAATATCCTAAAGCATAAATTCAAAGTCTTATTGTGGTACTGGACAATAGTTAGGGAAAATGGAAAGTGGTAGCTCATTTGCCTAGGAAAGCTGTTGGAGGAAGACAGAAATGTGTATCAGAAATTAAGACTGAATTACAATGTGGAAAGGGTAGGGCATGTAAAACTGGAAATGCAGTATCAGAAATAGAGAATATAAATCAGAAAGCTAAGAAAATTAAATGGAATCAAGAATGTTATCAAAAGAATCAGAAACACGTGTTGAAGACGTGCAAAGAGGATCCAACAGATGTTCAATTGGAGTGATTACATCCTCCCCCACCCTTCCCCTCACCGGGGGACAAATGGAACAATGGAACAGAATTAATATGTAAAACTGTAACACACACACACACACACACACACACACCCCACTTTCCTGGAATCAAATAAAACTCAAATCTATTATTAAGGTGCTCATCATTGACTTGGAAAGTTTGACTCAGAAAGATCAATTCTAATTGTTAAACTCTAAAAGTTATGCAGAAAAAAATGTGTGAACCTTCAAATATAAAGTCCATGTCACTCACAAGTTACTCCGAACTTCTTGACAGGAGGCAAGTATGGAACAGGAGAGGAAGGGAGCCTGAATAGCGAACCACCTGTCAAGGAAAGAAGATGCATGCACCCAGTAAAATATTCGCTTCTGCAAATACAAATGAGAAAGGGACTTGTGCTGAGTGACACAGGTTAAAATAAATCCAAACACCAGAATGATATTTATTTTGCTAATTTTTTGTAAAAAAGGAAAAAAATAAAAAATATGGAACATAGCTGCTTATTTTTGCTGAAAGGAACCGTGGAAACCCAAACCTAAAGCAAATAAAAATAATTGTAGTGTTAGGTGAATAAAGAGAGTTAGATCATGATCATGTCAACATTCCACATATTAACAGATTAAATCAACTAAGAGGAGAAACTTTAACCTTAAAATTTAACAAAAATGAATGAACTTAACTACATAGTAGATGGGTAACTTACCGATAGAGATAAGAAATAATTCAAGTTATTTTTAACAAATACTTCTGATAGTACATCCTCAGTGGGATATACTTTAAGGAACAAGGGGACTGCAGAGAAATAAATCCTAAACTTCACTCAGTCATTCTATTTCTAGTGATAACAGAGAAGTAATTTTGACACTATTTCTGCAGCTTGTAAGAGATAAAAAATCACTAAATATACTAATGTTATTATGAACCAAAACTTCCAAATGTGAGAAAAACAGAGACAAGTGGAAAATCAAAAAAGCTAAGAGTAATACCCTCTATTTTTTTAGAAATATGATTTCATGATTTTCTCTTAAAAATGTCTATTTCGCCAAGCTCTGTCACTGAAGCACCTGTAAGGACTGAGGCCTGTTGCAATAGGCAGGCTAGTGCCCAGGAGTGGACTGCACTTACCAGAGCCAGTGCTCCTTAAACAAGAGCTAATCTCAAATGTGCAGCAGAGTAAGTTCCCAGCATCCCAAGGCTAATGGGGCCATGTCAGAAAGACACAAGAGCTTGACGGAGGGACTCACACCAGGTAAACTGGGAAACTTAAGGTGTCAATAAAAAAAAAAAAAGGTAACTATAATTAAGCATACAATGCTGAACAGTTACAAATACCCAATCTCTCAAAAAGATTTTTAAAAAATCTCGTTATCCCCCACTGCAGGGGACTAGTACATGGACTGAATATTCTGAAGAATAAAAATGACATGGAGGGGCTCGCTCCTTCCTCCAGTATGTTAGGGGTAAATGTAGATAACCCTAGTTGATGAAGTAAAGATGCTTTTTACATAATAATGTCAATTAATATGTATCAAAGCAATCTCATCATTATCATTCTGCAACCCCGTCCCCAGTCAGATTGTTGAGGTAGGCAAGTCTCATCAATGGAAGCTAAACACCCCAGATGATTGGCTGTCACCACCCTAACCAAGTGATTAAATTTAGCATCACTAATAACACAGCAGACTGACACGAGGCACTTCCTGATGGGCTGAAATGTCAAATACCGGAACGTGACACACGAAGTGTTCCTGCTAAAAATAATAGCCAGGAATGTAGACCTAACCTTCAGTGTACAGGGAATTGTAAGAGCTGGAGAAACAAGTGAAATGATCCCATGAGAAAACAATCGGACGAATCTAGAATGTGGGCCACGAAAATACCCCTGCTTTATTCTCTTCAAAAAGTCACCGCCATGAAAATAAATACATAAATAAATAAATAAATAAGGCTTTGGGGAAGAAGGGGCTCTTCTGAGTCACAAAAAGACGAAGGTAGCATCCCAGTGTAATGAGAGCCCAGACTCAGAATCTGACTTTGATAAAGCCAGTTCTAAAATGTTTTGAAAAACAGAAAAAATGTTCACACTGTCTGGGAGAGACTGGATTTTAGGGAGTCACTGTTGATTTTAACTGCTATAATAGTGGTATTTTGGTTATATATATGGGTATGTGGGGCTTAGCAAAACATTATTTATCAATCTACCTATTTACCTATCAAGACAAAGCCATAAACTAACAGAGACAGAGAAAGAAAAATAAAACAATACTTTTTTTAATGCAGTAAAATGTTAATTGTTGGATCCAGTTGACTATTCCATTAGTCTTCAGCTTTTTCTTATAATGTACTGTTTTTCACAATAAAAAGAAAAATTACATGTAAAAACTACTTTCAGTCCAGAACTGAATTTAGGTCTAATTATTATTTGATGTCTAATTAAATACAACTATAAAGGATTCAGTATTTGGGGCTTGTCTGAAAACTAAGATCATTCAAATATGAAATATGCCTATCTCAAAAGTTACCACTTGTATTTTCCAAATTAGAGTCAACCATCCTTTTTGTAAGATTTGATTGTATCCCCGAATTACTGCCTGTCAATAAATACATTTCCTTCTATGGGTCATAGGGTTGTCATTTTAGTATTTAATAATTCAACACCTCTCACTGCATTAACCTCTAGAAATTGCAGGTCCTGCTGCCTCCAGTATCTGCCCTTCTCTCCGGGTGTCTCTTCCTCTTTGGCCCAGCTATTTCTTAATCAAAGTACATTCTACCTTTTTACAGTTCTGACACGGTTTGCTTCTTAAAGGGTTGGCTCTGAATGTTCATTGGATTGCACTGGATTTCTCGAACAAAAACAACTCCGTGCGTGTGTGTGTGTGTGCGAGTGCACACATGAATGTGTGTCATACTTCTGACACTGAGTGAATGTACTTCCAAATCCGTGGCAGTGAGTGACACGGGAGCCAGCACGCTGGCCTACCCACAGTACGGAGACCTGTGTTTCTTTTTCTTCCCTGCTCCTTGGGGTCTCTAGTTATGGTCATGTAGTCAGAAACATTTACATTTTGTAGGTGAAGGCAGCTGAGAGTCAGTGGAATAATGGAAGTGACATTAATAACATTAAATGTCATAACTCTTGACAACCTGATGCAAATGAGCACCTTACCAAGCAAGCAAGGAAAAAAAAAATCCCTGAATATATCTTTTCTCTAAAATACATTCAGTATTGGAACTCTCCAGTCAAGATGGAAACCAGGCGTCCAATTTTGGTGAGCCCATGACCTCCCTCTGGGCACAGCCTGGTCCTCTCTCAGGCCAGAGCCCTCTACGAGTGAATCAGGGAGAGCCATGCTGGTACTTACAGCTTTGCACATGCTTCCTTTATTTATGTCTTTCCGTTTAGACGGTGCTCCCATTTTTCCTTTATCTTTTATTTTTCTTCAACGCAGATGAGATTGGCAGGCGGCGGGACGGGAAACGCCGCCAGGCCTCCGCCCTCTGTTCTCTGCTCAGAAACATAACAAAGGTGCTTTCAGACCGAAACGCAGCAAGTCCTAGCGTCCTTCCCTGTTGTCATAACAGATTAAGCAGCCCCTTCTGATGTGGTTCCCAGCTTTCTCCTCTCCCTTGCCTTGTCAGGGGGGTGCCATCATTCAGGAAGGTACACAGTGTTTTGAAAGGATTAGATGGAGGATAAAACAGCTCGATCCTTTATAAAAGAGAGGCAGACAGGGATGGAGGGAGAGAAATGTCAGATGTTACAGAGCAATTGGACCAGAGTGACGTGCGCAAAGAGAACCGGCAAACTGATCGCGCTCCGGTTCCTGGGAGGCAAAAGGAGGGAAAGGTGGCATGTGACAAATATTTACTCCCACAGAGGAGGCGTCTGGAGTGAAAGACCCGTAAGTGGTTTCTGACAAGGTTTAAAGGACACAGAAGAGGCAGACTCCGGGAACGGAGGGACGAGCTCATCACACGGCTCTCCTTTTCCGGCCCAGGAGGCGAACCCGTGAAATCCACGGTCCGCTCGGTCTCTGTGCGGACGGGACTGGAAAGCCCCGTCGTGCCGGTGGAGCAGAGCCGGCGGCTGGGCCTGGGCAGCTCCTCCCTCCTCAGAGTCCGGGGACTGCGGTCCCACGTGCCCGAGGCACCTGCGAGGCCAAGCCTCCGTGGCGGGGGGGAGCAAGGCGAAGCGCTGAGAGGGGAGGCGGCTCAGCTCTCGGCACAGAGAGGGTCAGGCTGGAAGACCAGACCCGAGTTCCCGGCCTCCGGGTCCCGCGCCCCGCGGCTCCGCACGCCCAGGCCTCCCGCGCGCGGTCCGTCTCCTCTGCGTCGCCTCCAGGCTCACTCCCTGCCCGCCAGCACCGAACAGAAAGGCGCTCGCCCTTCTCGGAGCACCTGTGTGCGCAGGGAGTCACGCGCACCGGCTCCCTGGACAGTGCGGCGGGGCACGCTCACGGGGCTGTGCGCAGGCTCCCCACGCAGCCGGGGGCCGGGACCCTTACGGCTCGTTTCCCCCCGACGGGGTTTCTTCGCACACGTGTGTGCACGTGTAGCATCTACTAAACACGGGGTCAGGAAGCGCAGACACGAGGAGAACCC
>PISX010025295.1:0-26354 GCA_004024625.1 Mellivora capensis
GGGTGGCTCAGTGGGTTAAAGCCTCTGCCTACGGCTCAGGTCCTGATCCCAGAGTCCTGGGATCAAGCCCCGCATGGGGCTCTCTGCTCAGCAGGGAGCCTGCTTCCCCCTCTCTCTCTCTGCCTGTCTCTCTGCCTACTTGTGGTCTTTCTCTCTCTCTGTCAAGTAAATAAATAAAATCTTTAAAAAAAAAAAAAAAAAAAAAAGAACTTCTCAAACTCAACACACACAAAACAGATAATCATATCAAAAAATGACTTCCTTGTTTCTAATCCTACATTTCAAGATTTTTTCAGAAAACCACCTGATGTTACTTTCATATAAATTCTTCAGTTGCTTCCTATTATTGCCTTATGAAGTAAAATCCACAGACTTTCATTATCTGGTTCCTTTCAAACTCTCCAGTATCATTTGTAGCAATCCTTTACTTCCCAACTTTGACCTTCTTCTCCAGACATACTAAACTATTCACATTTGTGACCCTCATGTGTCTTTACAAATATCATTCCCCTGATTAACTCAAGTTCCTCCATCTTCCATTCTTGGGTAACTACTTCTCCCTCTCCAAAACACTTAAGTGTCATTGAGAAGCTGTATCACACCTCCAACTTTAGCCTTGCCCAACATAAGTGCATGGGCCTATATCTTCATTTTTTTCACCAATATTGTACTTGCTGCCTTACTCCTTTGCCTAAACAGAGTATTAGTAAATTTCCATTCCATTGTAAATCCAGACATTAGAAGAGAACTGGGTATTCAAGAATGTTTATGCATTATTCATGAGTTAAAGAAAGAGTAGGTACATTTTACTTTTTATTTTTCAATTTTTCCATTTTAATCAAAGTTTAATTTACATAAATAAAGTTTAATTGACATACAACATTTGATCACTTTAAGGTGTACAATATAGTGATTTGACAATTCTATACATTATGCAATGCTTACCACAAGTTTAGATATCCTCTATCACCATACAGTGCTATTTACAATATTATTAACTATATTCTCTATGATGTACTTCTCATCCCCATGACTTATTTTATAACTGGAAATTTGTACCACTTAATCCCCTTCACCCATTTCACCCTAGTCACCTCCCCTCTGGCAATCATCAGTTTGTTCTCTATACTTATGAATCTGCTTCTGCATTTGTTTTTTTTCTTTTTAAGATTCCACATATAGCTGAATCATGTGGTATTTGTCTTTTTCTGACTTATTTCACTTAGCCTAATACCCTCTAGGTCCATCCATTTCCCAAATGCCAATATTTCATTCTTTTTTTTTTTTATGGTTGAGTAAGATTTCACTGTTTGTGTGCGTGTGTGTGTGCGCGCGCACAAACCCCATATCTCCTTTATCCATTAATCTATTGATGGACAGTTGGGTTGCTTCCATATCTTGCTTATGGTAAATGCTACAGTAAACACAGGTTTGTGTATTCTTTCAAATTAGTATTTTCACTTTTCTTAAGGTACTTTTAAAACAATTTGTTGTTTTTAATTTATCGGTGTTTGGAAAATAGAATATTTGTCTTAAGCGCTTTATTCTTTCTCACTAAAATATTTCCTTGAACATCTTTTATTCAGGGAAAACAGAGCAGAAGAAAATACAGTAGATAAAATTTCCCTAATTTTATGATGTTTCCTAATATTTATGTATATACCCCTCCTGGATTTACCTTTTTTTATGCTGATGAAGTTCAGACCTTCTCTAAGATTTACATAAGTTGCTGGGTAGAAGAAACTATATGCTCTTAATTACTTCTAGCTCAAAATGACATCTCCCAACTACCTTAAATAGTTTATGTATTACTTTCAATCCTGACAGTTCTGTCTTTGCTTTATTCTTTGTCAATCAAGGTATAAAACTTAAGCTTTATCTCAATTTTCTGAAAAAGTTCAGGCTCAGAGGGCATTTGTGAATAGAATAGACATCCCTGAAGTTTTGTTTTTTGTTTTGTTTTGTTTTTGTTTCAGAAGAGTAGGTATGGAAGAGGGTTCAGGAAAGTTTTTTAAAACCTATCCAGGATGGTAGTGAACATGTCTCTTGTGTAAGTTCCTTCAGTTATCCCTCCACTATAAATACTCTGCAGTTCATTTCACTCTGTATTGTTATCCCATCAATATGCCATTTCAGTACCTCATTTCTCATACATCAGTAATTATTATTATCCCTTGGGAATCACTCTGACTTTAGGTACTAAAACCCCTAAGCCAGAAAATTCCTAAATCACAGAGATAAAAATCAAAAATTTTGTGAGGATCCTGAGGTGTAATATTAGGAGAGGACATAGGTACATTCAGCTACATATTGCAAGATCACTTATCGCCCACGGCTCTTTTTATTGATACCATTCTGGTTTGTTTCTTGCTTTAATAACTATTCCAGAAATCATATGTATGTATCTCCTGATAGTTAAGCTGCCATTTCCGATATCCTAGACTCTGTCATGCCCACTGAAAGAGAGATGCATATTTCAGTGGTACATTGTTTACCTAAATCCCTGACTGATAGAGAACAGATGCTATGGTGCTTTTCAAGGATGTTGGTGCACCTCTCACCAGTGTATTTTTCAGTGCATTGACAAAATAAATGTCCTTTTTACCTTCTCAGAAAACAGGAAATGTGAGAGTGAGTTGCATTCTTACCTCCCTAAAATTTATACTCCTTTACCCACACTAAACATAGAAATTTTTAGAATCTCAGATTCATATACTTCAAATTTCATGTAAAGTATCATTTAAAGTTAGAATTACTCCAAGGTGCTTGAGCTATATCTTTAAATCTAGACTTTCTGGGAATCTCATCCATTTAGATATGGTAGACTAAACCCAGCATTGTTTCTTTTTTCTTAGAGCATCATTTTTTCCCAAAAAAATAACCAAGGGAAGATAAATACAGGGCTTATATCAGGCTACCTATTTGGACAAAAATGCTTTTTAATATTTGATGGATACATTTAACAACTAATATGAAACAGGTCTGTTGGGCTTATATTTTTGTGCACAAGTAAATCTGGAAGATACTCTCTGCCCTCATGCCCCCCCTCCACTTTATAAAAATTCAATTTAGTTAACCTATATTATATATTTTTTAACCTATATTATATTATTAGTTTCAGCAGTAAAATTTAGTGATTCATCAGTTGCCTATAACACCTCTTTACTGCTTCGTGTCTTCCTTAATGCCCACCACACAATCATCCCATCCCCCCACAGCTGTCCTCCAGTAACTCAGTTTGTTTCCTATAGTTAAGACTCCCTTATGGTTTACCTTCCTCTCTGTTTTTTATCTTACTCTGTTTTTCCTTCTCTTCCCCTATGTTCATCTGTTTTGATTCTTAAATACCATATATGAGTGAAATCATATAATATTTGTCTTTCTCTGACTAACTTATTTCACTTAGCATAATACCCTCTAGTTCCTTCCATGTCATTGCAAATGGCAGGATTTCATTCTTTTTGATTACTGGGTAATATCCCAGTGTGTGTGTGTGTACACAAATGTGTATATACATAGCACATTCATCCATTCATCTGTTGATGGACATCTGGGCTCTTTCATTGTTTGACTATTGGAGACATTGCTGCTATAAACACTGGGGTGCATATGCCCCTTGAAATCACTATGTTTGTATCCTTTGGATAAATACCCAATACTGTAATTCCTGGGGTATAGGGTAACTCTATTTTTATCTTTTTTGAGGATGCTCCATACTGTTTTCCAGAGTGGCTGTACCATCCTACCAATGGTGTAAGAGGGTTCCCCTTTCTCTGCATCCTCGCCAACATCTGTTGTTTCCTGTCTTGTTAATTTTAGCCATTCTGATTGGTGTGAGGTGGTGTCATTGTGGTTTTGATTTGTATTTCCCTGATGCCCAGTGATGCTGAGCATTTGTCATGTGTCTGTTAGACATTTGTATGTCTCCTTTGGAGAAATGTCTGTTCATATCCTCTGCCCATTACTTGACTGGATTTTTTGTTTTTTAGGTGGTGAGTTTGATAAGCTCTTTATCAATTTTGGATACTAGTAATTTATCTGATATGTCATTTACAAATATCTTCTCCCATTCTGTAGGTTACCTTTTCATTCTGTTAGTAGTTTTTCTGTACAAAAGCATTTTATCCTCATGAAATCCCAGTAGTTCATTTTTGTTTTTGTTTCCTTTGCCTTTGAAAACATGTCTAGCAAAAATTGCTATAGCCAAGGTAAAAGAGGTTGCTGCCTGTGTTCTCCTCTAGGAATTTGATGGATTGCTATCTCACATATAGGTCTTTCATCCATTTTAAATTTATTTTTGCATATGGTGTAAAGAAAGTGGCCCAGATTCATTCTTCTGCATGTGGCTGTCCAATTTTCTCATGCCTTTTGTTAAAGAAATTGTTCTTTTTTCCATTGGGTATTCTTTCCTGCTTTGTTGAATATTAGTTGACCATAGATTTGAGGGTCCATTTTTGGGTTCTCTGTTTGCTTCCATGGATCTGTGTGTCTGTTTTTGTGCCAGTACCATACTGTCTTGATGATTAAAGCTTTGTAATAGAGCTTGAAGTCTGAAATTGTGATGCCACCAACTTTGGCTTTCTTTTCAACATTCCTCTGGCTATGTGGGGGTCTTTTCTGGTTTCATATAATTTTTTTTATTATTTGTTCCATTTCTTTGAAAAAAAATTGATGGTATTTTGATAGGGGATGCATTATGTGTAGATTGCTTCGGGTAGCATAGACATTTAAAAAAATTTTTTTTCCCGGGGCGCCTGGGTGGCTCAGTGGGTTAAAGCCTCTGCTTTCGGCTCGGGTCATGATCCCAGGGTCCTGGGATGGAGCCCCACATCGGGCTCTCTGCTCTGCGGGGAGCCTGCTTCCTCCTCTCTCTCCCTGCCTGCCTCTCTTGCCTGCTTGTGGTCTCTGTCTGTCAAATAAATAAATGAAATCTTAAAAAAAAAAAATTTCCCAATCAATGAACATGGAATGATGGAATGTTTTATCCTTTCTTTGTGTCTTCCTCAATTTCTTTCATAACTTTTATATTGTTTTCAGAATATAGATCTTTTACCTCTTTGATTTGGCTTATTCCTAGCTATCTTATGGGGTTTGGTACACAATTATAAATGGGATCAATTATTTGATTTCTCTTCCTACTGCTTCATTGTTAGTGTATAGAAATACAACTGACTTCTGTGCATTTGTTTTATATCCTTTTATTTTGCTGAATTAAGCTCTAGCAGTTTTAGCAATTTTTTGGTGGAGTCTCCTGTGTTTTCTCTAGAATGTCATGTCATCTCCATAGAGTGTAAGTTGGACTTCATCTTTGCCAATTTGAATACCTTTTATTTCTTTTTGTTGTCTGATTGCTAAGGCTAGGACGTCTAGTACTGTGTTGAACAAATGTGGTGAGAGTGGAAATCCCTGGCATGTTCCTGACCTTAGGGGAAAAGCTTTCAATTTTTCCCCATTGAGGATGATATTCATTGTGGGTCTTTTGAATATGGCTTTTATGATGTTGAGGTATGTTCCCTCTATCCCTACATGGCAGAGAGTTTTTATCAAGAAAGGATGCTGTATTTTGTCAAATGTGTTTTCTGCATCTATTGAGAGGATCATATGGTTCTTGTCCTTTCTTTTTATTACTGTGGTGTATCATGTTGATTGATCTGTGGATGTTGAATGACCCCTGCAGCCCAGGAATAAATCTCACTTGGTTGTGGTGAATAATGGTTTTAACATACTGTTGGATCCTACTAGTTATTATCTTGGTAAGAATTTTTGCATCCATGTTCATCAGGGCTATTGGTCTCTAATTCTCCTTTTTAGTGAAGTCTTTGTTTTTGGGGTCAAGGTAATGCTGGTCTCATAGAATGAGTTTGGAAGTTTTCCCTCATTTGCTATTTTTAGAATAGTTTCAGAAAAATAGGTATTAATTCTTCTTTATGTGTTTGGTAGAATTCTGCTGGGAGGCCATCTGGCCCTGGACTCTTGCTTGTTGGGAGATTATTGATTACTGATTCAGTTTCTTTGCTGGTTATGGGTCTGTTCAGGTTTTTCTTTATTCCTGTTTTAGTTTTCATAGTTTATATGTTTCTAGAAATTTATTAATTTCTTCCAGATTTCTAATTTGTTGGCATATAATTGCTCATAATATTCTCTTACAATTATTTGTATTTCTTCAGTGTTGGTTGTGATCTCTCCTTTTTTCATGATTTTATTTATTTGGATCCTTTTTCTTTTGTTTTTGAAAGTCTGGCCAGGGGTTTACTGATCTTAATTCTTTAGAAGAACCAGGTCCTAGTTTCATTGATTTGTTCTGCTGTTCTTTTGGGTTTTATTACATTGATTTCTGCTCTGATCTTTATTATTTCTCTTCTCCTGCTGGGTTTAGGCCTTATTTGCTGTTCTTTCTCCAGCTCTTTCAGGTGTGTGTTTAAGACTTTTCTTGTTTCTTGAGGAAGTCCTATATTGCTATATACTTCCCCCTTAGGACCACCTTTGCTGCATCTGGAAGGTTGTGAACTGTCATGTTTTCATTTTCATTTGCTTCCATGTATTTTTTAAATTTCCTGGTTGACCCATTCATTCTTTAGTAGGATGCTCTTTAATCTCCATGTATTTGTGGTCCTTCCAAATTTCTTTTCCTGGTTAACTTCAAGTTTCATAGCATCATACTCTGAAAATATGCATTGTATGATCTCAGCCTTTTTGTACAGTTGAAACCTGATATGTGACCCAGTATGTGATCTGTTCTGGAGAGTGTTCTGTGTGCACTTGAAAAGAATATGTATTCTGTTTTAGGATAAAATGCTCTGAATATATCTGTTAGTTCATCTGGTCCAGTGTGTCATTCAAAGTTCTTGTTTCCTTGTTGGTCTTCTACTTAGAAGAACTGTCCATTGCTATGAGTGGAGTGTTAAAGTCCCTTACTATTACTGTATTATTGTCAATGAGGTTCTTTAATTTTTTTATTAATTGTTTTATATAATTGGCTGCTCCCACGTTAGATGCATACATATTTACAATTGCTGAATCTCCTTGTTGAATAGACCCCTTTATTATGATGTAATGTCCTTCTTCATCTCTTATTACTGTTTTTGGTTTAAAATCTAGTTTGTCTGATATAAAGATGGCTACCTCAGCTTCCTTTTGATGCCCATTAGCATGATAAATATTTCTTCAACTCCTCACTTTCAATATGGAAGTGTCTTTGGGCCTAAAATGAGTCTCTTGTAAGCAGCATATTGGTGGATCTTGCATTTTTATCCATTCTGATACCTCTGTCCTTTGATTAGATTATTTAGTACATTTACATTCAGAGTTATCCTCGAAAGATATGAATTTAGTGCCATTATATATCACCTGTAAAGTTGCTGTTCTTTTTTTTTTTTTTAAAGATTTTATTTATTTACTTATTTGACAGACAGAGATCACAAGTAGGCAGAGAAGCAGGCAGAGAGAGAGAGAGGCAGAAGCAGGCTCCCTGCTGAGCAGAGAGCCCGATGCGGGGCTCGATCCCAGGACCCTGGGATCATGACCTGAGCCGAAGGCAGAGGCTTTAACCCACTGAGCCACCCAGTTGCTGTTCTTATAGATTGTCTCTGTTTCTTTCTAGTCTTTGTTGCTTTTGGTTTCTCTTTTCTGCTCGGAGTGTTCCCTTTAGGATTTCTTGCAAGTCTAGTTTAGTGTTCACAAATTCATTTAGTTTTTGTTTGTCCTGGAAACTCTTTATCTCTCCTTCTATTCTGAATGAGAGCCTTGCTAGATAAAGTATTCTTGGCTGCATATTTTTCCCATTTAGTACATTGAATATATTATACCTGTCTTTTCTGGCCTGCCAGATCTCTGTGTAAAGGTCTGCTGCCAGCCTTAGGTGTCTAACCTTGTAGATTAAGGATCTCTTTCCCTGAGCTGCACTCAGGATTTTCTCTTTATCTTTGTAATTTGCAAGCTTCGCTAAATATCAAGGTTTTGTCCTATTTTTGTTGATTTTTGAGGGGGTCTCTGTTCCTCTTGCACTTAAATACCTGGTCACTTCCCCAGGTTAGGGATGTTCTCAGCTATAATTTGTTCAAATAACCATCTGCCCATCTTGCCCACTCTTCTCCTCTGGACTCCTATAATATGGATATTATTTCACTTTATGGGTTCACTGAGTTCCTTAAGCCTACCTTAGTGATGTAACAGTTTTCTTTGCCTCTTCTTTTCAGCTTCCTTATTTTCCATCATTTTATCTTTATTACTGATTCACTCTTCTGTTTGTTCGTCCTCATTTTCATGGCTTCCACTTGGGACTGCATCTTGGTGAGAACATTTTTCATTACAGCTTGACTAGATTTTAGTTCTTTTATCTCCACAGAAGAGATTCTCTAGTGTCTTTTTTTTTTTTTTTTCAAGCCCAGCTAGCTAGCATCCTTAAAATCATTGTTTTAAATTCTAGTTCATACATCTTAATGTATTGATTAAATCCCTGGCAGTGAGTACTTCCTCCTCTTCTTTCTTTGGGGTTGAATTTCTCCATCTAGTCATTTTATCCAGAAAAGAACAGAAAGAAAGAGAATACAACAAAAACAATAATAACATCAATAACAACAGAAAACAAAAACAACAACAAAACCTAGCTCCTGGATGTGTTTTGGTGTGCTTGTGAAAAGAAACTAGACCCCAAAATAAGAAAGAAAAAATAAAATAACTGAAAAAAATAATACTAAAAGACTGAAGAATGAAAATACAAAGAATGCTATACACGACTTTTCCCAAGAGCTAAAGTTCGTAGCCCTCCATGATCAGTATACTTGATGAGAGTGAGTTGTTTGTGCTGGTCTTCTGGGGGAGGGACCTGGTGGGCTGAGTCTTAGGTGGACTTACCCTATTGGAAATGTGCCTCCAGTCCGCACAGTGGCAAAGCTCAGTGTAAGTATAAGCACTATTCTGCTCCCTGAATGCTTTTAGTGCTGATGAGTGGGATGAATGTGGCTGCACTCCACTCTCTGGCCCTGGAGCTAAAAATTCACAGCCTCCACTCTTCAGTAAGCCCTCACAAAAAAGGATGATTCACTCTTGTCTCCCCGGTTTCCATCAGAACTCTGTGTTCACTCAGCCTGAGACCAAGCGTTTTTATCTTAGGCATGCAACTCAGTTTCAAAACTCCAAATTTTAGGGACTCCCATGGTGCAGACCCACGTTGTTCCTTCCAGGGAGGGGGGAATGTCACCAGACTTCTGCCTTTTGCTGGACTCCTGCCAGGAAAGCAGTTGCACTGGTATGCAGCGGTTCTCAGTTTATGGCAATTCAGAGAAGAAAGTTGGCACCTAGACCACTGTTGTCAGCCGGCTTCCCTGTTCCTATGCCTGGGAAATCTGCCACACTCTGGCACCCCCATTCTTCTTGTGACCCCAGGGATCTTGATATCATGCTGTCACATGTGGGATTCTACCCCACTTCACCACCTGAGCACATTTAAGCCAGGCACATCTGCCACTGTAGCAGACTTCTAAAAGTTCCTGTTTTGCCCTCTACTTCTTATAATACTTTGCAATAGTCTCCTTAAGCAGGCTCCCTCCCCTCAGCCCTATCCTCTGCATTATCACACCAGATTCAAGTCTCTGCACCTCCTACCTTCCAAATGGTGTTCTCTTTTCTATTTATAGACTTGCAGCATTTTTTTTCTCAGATCTCCAATTAATTTCTCAGCTGTTCAGAATGATTAGATAACGGTCTAGTTGTATCCAAGGGACAAGACAAACTTATGGTCCCCTGCCCCTCCGCCATCTTAATTCTTCCTCTAGTGCATCATTTTTAGAGTCTATATGTCTTCTCCAGCATTCTACTAATACATTATAGTTTTGCATTTCTTTGAACATGAAAACTTTGGCTTCTTTTACCAGATAGTATCTGATTTTAGTTAACAATATGGAAGAAATGAAAGACAGTAGAGGAAGAGCATAAAGGAAAATGAAATTTGCTGACAAGCTACTTATCTCAAACACCCCCATGGGATCTTCAAGCAAGGCAAGCCCATCCTCAGTAGATGGAGGCATGAGAGATAGTGAGAGCCTGTTTCTGTTGTCAAGAGAACTCATTAGTTTTGAGATATCAGACTGTAGATGTTCATCTGATTTTTATTTTATCCAGTATGTTCATTCACTTAGTTTTCCAGAGCTTTGGTCATTCCAGATAAATATGTTAAATTCCAAAGAAAAATACTAGAAGGGTATGAATTAAACTTGTGCCTGATTTCCAGCTATATCACCCTCTGTAGAGACAAGGGACTATATCCCTAGAGTTGCAGGAGATACTTGGCACTCTGTGTATATTTCTTAAGCCTGATCTGTGTATTTAAAGCCAGATCAAGCCATTTGCTTTGTGTACTTTCCAATGCAGTCAGATTTGCTGGCCATCCTAGCACTTGCAGTCCTTATTCCTACTCCACTGATCTCTTGGAACAGCCACTTCATTCACCCATGGTTAGTATTTAGTAGGCATTTTACTCCAGGTGACCACATAGGAGAATTTAAGAAACTCATTAGCCATCTTATGCTGCAGACTTGTAGTAAGTCTTTTCTCCTGGAAAACAACTCAGCACTATGTGCTGCTGGAAAACATGTCTAGTTCCAAACACTGAATCAGTCGGGTTTTAGTAAAGAAAATAGGCATTACTGCATGCATTTTAAAGGGGAGACAGATTTGAGGTAGGACTTATGTATTTACAAAATTATTAGAAAGGCTAGAAAAATGACTTCAAGCCTGAGTGTCACACTCACTATTTACCACAGCCCTTTTTAAGACATCTAGGTCTTTTAAGTATTGGGTTTCTCTCCTCCTGAAGTTGTACATTTTAACATTTCCAGAACAGTGACACAGCACTTCTGAAAGGTTGTTACTAAATTGATGGCATGTGAGAGTTGTGGAAAGGTAGCATTTATTACATAGTCATCACTTAATTTCCATTCTGTTCTCAGCAAAGTTCTCCTGAGTGGCATTCATTTCGGTTTCTCTAGTAGCCTCTTAGGATGGTTAACTTCTCCAACCCAGCCACAGTCCCTAATCCCCTTAGTCTTTGAATGCCCTCTTTCTTCAGGCATATACCTTTCAGCCTCTTGTTAGACTCTATTCCACATATATATGAATGTAGAAATGAAAGAATAATTCTTTAAATATCCAACAATTATTGGAAAAGTTTTATTGTTGATGAAGCATTAAGCTAAATTTTAATGATGAAATGTCAGATGCCTTTGTTCATCTCTAAAGTCACACCCCATAAAAGATTTATTTCCTTTACTTTTTTTTCCTTTAGATTTATTTAAATTCAAGTCAGTTAACGTGAAGTGTATTAGTTTCAGCGATAGGATTTACTGATTCATCGGTTGCATGTAACACCCAGAGCTTGTTACCACAAGTGCCGTCCTTAATGCCCATCACCCAGTTACCTCATTCCACCCCCCCAACCACTTCCCCTCCAGCAACCCTCAGTTTCCTATAGTTAAGACTCTCTTATGGTTTGTCTTCCTCTCTATTGTGTACTTTCTATTGTTATTTTATTTTTCCTTCCCTTCCTCTACGTTCATCCGTTTTGTTTCTAAATTCCATATAAGTGAAATCATATTGTATTTGTTTTTCTTGACTGACTTATTCTGCTTAGCATAATAACCTCTAGTTCCATCCACGTCATTCCAAATGGAAAGATCTCATTCTTTTTGATAGCCAATACTCCATTGTATGTATGTGTGTATGTGTATATGTATATATATATATATATATATATGTAAATACATATATATAAACATCTTGTTTATCCATTCATCTGTCAGTGGACATCTAGGCTCTTTCCCTACTCTGGTTATTGTAGACATTGCTGCTCTAAACATTGGGGACCATGTGCCCCTTTGAATCACTATATTTGTATCATTTGAATAAATACCTAATAGTTTAATTGCTAGATCATAGGGTAGTTCTATTTTTAACTTTTCGTGGAAGCTCCATACTGTTTTCTAGAGTGGCTGCACCAGTTTGCATTCCCACCAGCAGGGTAAAATGTTTCCCCTTTTTCTGCATCCTCACAAACATCTGTTGTTTCCTGAATTGTTAATTTTAAGAGCTTATTAAACTCAACACCCAAAAATTAAAAATTCCAGTCATCAAGGAATGGGCAGAAGACATGAACACACATTTCTCCAAAGAAGACAAACAAATGGCTAACAGACACATGAAACACACTCAGCATCACTTGTCATCAGAGAAATACAAATCGAAGCCACAATGAGATACCACCTCACACTGGTCAGAATGAAAGGTTTATTTCTATAAATACATTCAGATAAGGCCTGTAAATCTCATTATATTATTGTGATGTGAATTTATGATCTAGATATTCAATTGTGTTGTGAATTTCTGATAGAGATATTATTGCTGCTCTTATTTTAATGTTTTTCCCATGTAATAAAAAATTACGGCAATATAAAGTTTTTTTATAAGAGTAGTCAGGGATATTATTGGGGCCAATACATATATAGATGAAGGGTTATAATTAAACACTACTTTGATCATAATGTTCTTTATTTGGAAGCCTTCAGTGGATCCCATTATTTTTGGTGTTTTGGAAGGAATTTGAGTCTGTAAACAGAAGAGTCAAGCTCAGAGCCTGAAAGTGCTGCCTTAGGATGATCATAAAACCCCTCTAAACTTCACATTTCTCTTCAATAAAAGAGGCAGTAGAAATGCCCAACTCTGAGGATTGTTATAAAGATTAAAAGCAGTAAGGCAAGTTGTAGAGGCTGACACTGTGTCATCTAGTAGGCTTAAGAATGCAGAATACCTGTGTTCTTTTAACCTACATTTCTAATAGCCTTAAATGTGGGGAAGAGGACAAATATTTCCTGCTGATAAGAGCAAGACATTTAATATTGGTGAGTTCTAAGAGTAGTATATATTTGTTTGAATAATCTGTTTTCTCTCTGATGTACTTCTTGTTTGTGCTTGCACAGCATGAATTAAAATTCCACAAACAATAAGAAGAGATAAAAGGACAGATGATATTGCCTTAGAATTCGCTTCTTGATGTTGTTCAATTAATAAACAGGGTGAAGCCCGTAACCTTCAAAAGACTGACATGGGGACATTTCCTTTTGATGCAAATTTATATCATGAAAGAATGATTGGTATAGCTTTCCTACCGTGCAACAAATTTGTTAAGTGGAACTGATTGAAAATATCATGGCATTTCCCACAGACATAGGGCATGTAAATCAGCTTGCAAATTGAATGGGATCACAAAGAATCCTTTGAAAATGACTCTAAGATTGAAGGTTTCAGGACAGAGCATGAAGTGTTAGGTAGAAAATAGGTGCCAGCTAGGACTCAAGTAAACGATACGTGGATCCCAAGAAAGGATCTGTGCCCAGTAGGTCTGGTACATTTGGTGTACAAGGGTCTATAGGGCCTGTGTATTCTGTTTAAGGTAACATATTTCATTATTTCATATTCAGTGTTGACTTAGAGAATTGTGTAAAGAAATATTTATGAAGTATATTGAGCCAGCATTCTGAAACCACTAATCATGTTCAGTGAATTTAATGTGAGGATGGGGAGAGATGGTAGGAATGAATTCTTAATTTCATCACCAAGTAAAATAAATGCTTAGCACTGGGTTTATCATTCCACTAAAGCCAGATTCATAAGATATTAGAGTCAGGGTGGCCCTCATGGCAAAGGAACATGATACTTGACTGCAGCTTTTGAGACCTCTGGGTTCATCTCCTGACTTGATTGAGAAGAGGAAAAAATCTGCCTCAAGGGAGGTTGCATCTCTGATTTAATAGGGGATAAAGGGAAGAAGAGCTAGAGGTACTAGATTTTTTGGTAGGGTAGTTGGTTACTATGTGTATATAATTCACAATCTTTTAATTCATATTGATTGTGGAGGTCATTGATTCCAACCCTCTTTAAGTGCATGACTCCCTTCAACAAAATCACCAGTAAGTGGTAATTTGATCCTGCTTGACTAACTCTTCTAATAAAAACTCAGTAAAATTGTGGGGAATCCTCTTCAGTAATTAGAGCTTTATATTTATTCAGAATCACTTCTTTATATATACCTAGCTACTTCAGTATATATACCTTTTACTCTGCCCTTTCTCTCTCTCTCCCAGACACACGCACTCTCACTCTCTTGCCTTTATCTATAGGCAAAAGATAGAATTTCAAAAGGTAAAGTTATTATATTCCTTGTAATCCTTTTTTTAACCAGACCAAACACCCTCTGAATTATGAAATGACACTTTCCCCTAATGATGGCAGCAATGGCAACATAAAATACGTCCAGCAATTGGCACTATGCTTGGGTTGCCACATATAATTCCTACAATCTCATTTTTACCAGATAAAGAAATTGAAGCACATAGAGGCAACAACCTGCCCATTCACACAATTAAATTTTGGTGCCAAGATTTAATTCCAGGCATTCTGTATGCAGGGCCAGTGCTCTTAACTACTTACTTTTGCCAACAACAACAACAACAAAATTAACTATTTTAACACTTCATTTTCAAGAAACTGACTCAAACTTCAAAAAAAAAAATATGGAAAGAGTCTATAATAAAGAAGTGATTAGGAAGGTATAACTGGTATATATAATAATCAATTGAATTCTGTTTATCAAAGAATCAGTATTATTAATGGATTCCTCAAAATTTAGTTGAACTTAAAAATAAACAATGAAATTTAGGGAACTGTCAATCTAGGTAAAAGGTAAGGAAGTGATTAAATTTCTACCTTTTCAAATATAATTAATAAAGTGATTCAGAAGCTACTGAATTTAACTGCAGGAAGAAGGACATAGTCAACCATCAAAATATTCACTTTATGTAGAAAACTACCAAAACTGAAAATTACATGGATTTTACAAGTAAGGCTAGCTTAATTAAGGTTTTGACTTTGAGGCTCTGCCTCTTTCTTGAGGGGCTCTTTGTTAGAGCCACAGAGTGGGAAATTTCTCAACTCTGTATTCATTACCTACTAGTTAATGAGCCCAGTGTCCTATGCAACTGCCACTGTCAAGAATCAGGGTATCATTAATATATGTTCTTCTAGGTCTTCTAGCCATGTATAAATACTCCATAATTTACAAATGAAGATTTAATAATGGAATAAAACCTAGATATCAGTGTAACAGCAATTTTAATCAGCCACTAAATGTTACTTTTTTAATGTACTTTCTACTTCTGAAAATCTTGTAAATAACTTTATAGTTACCTTCCTATAAAATGAATGGTCTCTAGCTTCATAACATATGTAAAATATGTAAAAAAAATATGTAAAATAGTTCATATTACTAACCACAAACCTATGTTACACTCTAAAAATTGGTTTTAAATGTGAAAATAGCGTATATGCCCGATTTTTCCCCCAGGTGAATCATGTTACCTATTATCTTCTTTTTTGACACTCAATCAGTAATTATGTTAAATAACACTTTTTCTGGTGACTAAATTTCTCTCAAATTATAAAATGTCTTTGGAAGCTGCATTAATATTTTCATGAGATCACATCACTGATTAAGAGGAAGCTCCCACCTGATCGTTTTACCATCCATAAAAAGGGTTCTTTAAAAAATGTTTCTTTATCCTCCTTATCCCTCTCTACCCTAATTCTGTCACTAACATCAGCATTCTAAAGCATCTTCCATGGGTTCCAAACATCAGAACCATCTTTGCCTCTTCTCTTTCGCTTAAAATTTCCCACCACAGTATCTGCCCCTCTGTATGCTAAGTCTTACTCAATTATGCTTTCACCATAGCTCTCACTAATGTCCTTCTTTACTATTTCCAGTGGGGCCAACCCACTCCAATTCATTTCCAGACTATTCTAATACCTGTCTCATGTTCTTCCTGATCAATGAGCCAACTCCCTAGTCAAAAAAACTCCCAAGAAAAAACTCTCCTTGGCCTTTATTATTGACAGGCATGGTGTTGATAATTAAAACTTTTTATTCTATTTAAAAAATGAAAAAAAAAAACTTTAAACTCTGCAAAAAAAAATTCTTCCCATTGTATCTATGTTTTTCTGAATGCTAATTATTCATTTATTTCAGAGACAGGGAGAAGGAGAGAAAGCATAGATGGGGGGAGGAGCAGAGGGAAAGGGACCAGCAGACTCTGAACTGAGCATAGAGCTCAGTGTGGGACTCATTCTCATGACCCTGAAATCATGACCTGAGCCAAAGGCAAGAGTCAAATGCTTAACTGACTGAGCCACCCAAGCACCTGTGGTTTGTTATTTAAATACTTAATATATTTCCTTTTTTTTCTAATTTGTTTATAATCACTGAATTCTGTTTCCCTTCTATTTCCCTAAAACTGGTTTGCTGGATAAGTAAATTGCATGAAATCACCATAAGTTTATTTATGGTTCAATTTCCTCATCTTAAAGCAAGAATAGCAATAGTACCTATCTCATATTGTTACCATAACAATTAAGTGAGTTGGGGCACCTGGGTGGCTCAGTGGGTTAAGCCTCTGCCTTCAGCTCAGGTCATGATCTCAGGGTCCTGGGATCAAGCCCTGCATTTGGCTCTCTGCTCAGCAGGGAGCCTGCTTCCCACCCCCCCTCTCTCTGCCTGCCTCTCTGCCTAATTGTGCTCTCTCTCTGTGTCAAATAAATAAATAATATCTAATTAAAAAAAAGAATTGAGTTAATATATGTAAAACATTAAAACAGTACATGGCACATGGTAAAGGCTTAATAAGTGTTAGCTCTACCTGTTATTTTGTTTGCTTTTCTTCTAACTTAACGTAAATTTGATCTAGTCAGGAATCTTGTCCATTCCCTGTTAAACCAATAGCACAACTGTTAAATCCACACATGGATTTAAGGCACCAGATTACTGGTGATAGGATATCTGTCAGCCAGAGCTAAGGATTCCAGTTGCCTACATACATGTCTAACCCCAAACATAAATTTGATTACAATCTTCTGTCAGCTGATTGAGCTAGAGACATAACTTATTCCAGAGCAGTGTCTGGATAGCATAAATGAAGTAACAGAACTTACAGAATTGTCTGCATTGAAATGAGAGGAGGATTTTGGATCTGAGAATATTTTTTTTTCCTTTTTGGCAAAACATGCCAGTTACCTGTGGAAAGATGGGAAATAAAAGGATTATTATTTTTTTTTTAAGAATTGCCTATCACTTCCAGACAAGATGAAGCAATACACACTGAATTTACTGCCTGAAACAACTAACACTTTTTATGACACAGTAGTTTTCTAGACACTCAGCATCTGGCAACAAAGGGTGCAGATCCCTGAGAGAGAATAAAATTGGTGAATCCTGGAAATGGTCCAGCAATTTCATGCCCAGCTTCATGCTTTGAAAAAATTTCCAGGATATGGCATAGGTAGAGAGAAATATATGGAATTGGTGGGCTCCACAACTTGAGTCAGAGCTAAGACTCAGAAAGTTGAAGAGGTGTTCATTGGCAGGTCAGGGTACCTGATTGGCAGGTTCACTGGCAGGAAAGAGCTGTGCTCTGGAGATCTGCAGAGGGTCTCCATCTAGTGTTTCGCTTCATACTAATCAGAACATGTGTGAGGAAACTACCCGAGGCAGGAGGTAAACTACCCAAAGGTTTATAGGTAGCAGTGCCAGGTACTCACACAGGCTTGCAAACTTTGATTCACAGGCCTTTGCATTGGGGAGAATGTACAGAAGGGTCTTGTCTCAGGAGTGGAGAACAATTAGCTGTAGGTTGGGCACTATTCCTGCCTCATGTAACACATTTTAAAAGCAAATTCTGAAAGGATCAAACTGCCTCCAGTTAACTTTCCCAGAATATAGCTCCTTGATATTTATAGAAATACAAAATTATCTAGGACTCAACAAAGTGAAATTACAGTATCTCACACTAATAAAAAATTACCAGGTATGTAAAACACAGGGGAATAAAACTAATAATGAGAAAAATTAGTCCAACTAAACTGACCCAGAACTGACACAAATGTTAAAATTAACAGACAAGAACATTAAAACAACTATAACTGCATTAGAAAAGTACAAATATTTAAATAAAGTCATAGAGGATATGGAAAAAAAGACCCAAGTAGAACTTCTAGAAATGGCAATTATGATGTGGAGATAAAGAATAAACTGAAGGGATTTGCAGCAGATTAAACACTACAGAATAAAAATGCCAAGAACTTGAATGCATAATGAGAAATAAAACAAATATGTCTGCTTGTTACTACCACTATTCAACATTGTACTGGAAGTAAAGTAGGAAAAAGAAATTAAGATAATCCAGATTAGAAGGAAAGAAGTACAGCTGCCTTTATTTATAGACATGACAGTCTATGTAGAAAGGGTGATAAGAATCTATACTCAAATTAGTGGTTAATACCTATTTGGGATTATTCATTGCTGGTACACAGTATTTTTATAATAATACCAAACACATGAAATAGTAAAATACATATTTGACTAAAAATATAAATAAATCACCTTTACACTGAAAACTAGAAAGCAAAACTGAGAGAAATTGAAGAATACATTAATAAATGGAAAGATACACCATATTCATGGGTGAAGGACTCCATATTGTTAAGGTGTCCATTCTCCCAAAAATGATCTGTAGATTGAACACAGTGACAATCTCCAGAAGACTCTGATGTAGGAATTGACAAACTGATTCTAAAATTCATATGGAAATACAAATGACCTGTAATAGTCCAAACAACTTGGGGGGAAAGTACCAGTATGAAAAACTAACACCAAGTGATCAGACAGATTATAAAACCACAATAATCAAGATGGTGTGACATTGGGGCAAAGAGAAACAAATAGATCAATGGAACATAGTAGCCTAGAAGTCAACCCACACAAATATAGCAAACTAATTTTTGATGATGCAAAGACAATGTTGAGAAGACTGTTTTTTTTCCAACAAATAATGCTGGAACAATTTTTATATTGTTTATTTATATGCAAAAACACCCAAGAAAAGCAAAAAAAAAAACCAACCTTTTACCATATCTCTAACTGCATACAATAATTAACTCAAAATGCATCACAGACCTTCAGGTAAGACCTAAAAAGTACAAAGCTTCCAGAAGAAAATATCAACAGAAAGCTTCCTGATCTTAAGCAAAGATTTCATAGAAAGGACATTAAATGTGCAACCTATGAACAAACAAACTGATACTTTTTTCTTAATCAAAATATAGAACTTCTCTTTGAAAGATACTGTTAAGAAAATGAAAAGCCAAATCCTGGGGAAAAAATATTTGCAAATCCTGTTATCTGGTAAAGGATCTGTTTTTAGAATATATAAACTCTAAAAACACACTAAGGAAACAAATAACCCAACTAAAAATAAATGAAGAGACAAAGTTTGAAGAACTATGTTACCAAAGAAGATATACAGATGAAAAGCAAATGGAAAGATGCTCTGTCTTTAGACATAGGAAACCACAATTAGAACCACAATGAGATTTTACGGACATTTGAATTCTTAATATTAAAAAGATCCAACATACCAAGTGTTGGTGAGAGTACAGAAAAACTGGAACATTCAGGTACTGTAGGTGAAAATGTAAAATAGTGCAACAACTTTAGAAAATAGTTTGGAAGTTTGTTGAAAAGTTAAACATATACCTGCTGTGTGTTCCAGTCATTCTGCTTAAGTATTTACCAAGAAAATGAAAGCATATATCTATACAAAGAGGTGTATATAAATGTTCCTAAGATAGCTTTACTGTAATAACTAAAAGCTGGCAGCAACACAGATGTCCATGAACTAGTGAGTAAATGAACAAATTGTAGTGCATCTCTACAGTGGAATGTTACTTACAACAAAGTAATGAAATATTGACATACACAACAACACAACAACATGGATAAATCTTAAAATAATTGTGCTGAATGAAAGAAACCAGACAGACAAAGTGTACATACAGTATAATAATGCTTACATAAACTTCTATAAATGCACAGTTATGTATAGTGATGCCAACAAATTAGTGGTTACCTGGGAATGGGAGTGTAGAGGGTAGGGAGAAAGAAGATGGGGAATTAAAAAGGGAACTTTCTGAAGAAACTTTTGGGGATGATAGATATGTTTAGTATCTTGATGGTGATGATGATTTCACAGGCATATACATGTCACATTTTGTCATTATATACTATAAATGTAATTTATTATTTGTCAGTTACACCTCAATAAATGTGTAAAAATGTGGAACATCAAAGAAAAATCATGAAAATCATATGCTGTCATAATACAATAAATGATTGCTATAGATATTGAAATATATTGTATGTTGATCTGTGAATCAACCTTATTTTTAGAGGAAAGGACTTAGGAATTATAGAAAAAAAGAGATACCAAAACATTTTTAATTTAAAAATTTTAAAAGAGAATTGATACCCCCAAATAACTCCAGCCTGAATTATTACTTTCCAATTAAAGGTGAAAAATACATTGTAAATGCTACATACATCACTATGTTATACATGTTCTCAATTTCAATGCCCTTTATTATAGTCTTATTCAGTAGATAAAATGGTATCATCTGAGAGTGTTGAAAAAGACTTCAACTACCCAAAAGTATTATTGAAAGTATTTTCATTTGAATTTGAAACGCATTTTTTGGTGACTCTAAGTGTCAGCCTATCAAGCGTAGTGTACTGTTATGTTTTAGCCCATTCTTGGAACAGAGGGTCTGAGTTTTGTGGCAGGTGGGGCAGTGTTGAAAGGTATGATGGAGAATTTGGTGTTTGGGCAAAGAAAAGGAATTGAAGCAACTCATAGTGCTGGGCTGGGCAGCTACAAAGTAGCAAAAAGGTAGAGGACAACTGGGACAGTTGACATGGGAAGCAAGGCAAGCAGATAGAGAAAAGGGAAAACTATGCAAAAGGTCCTGGTGTAATTTTGAAGTCACACCTTTTGCCCTGGATCATTTTGAACAAGAGCTAATATACTTCATATTTGCAGAAATGGATCCTGGAAGTGAGATATGTAAGCAATGAAACTGTGCTAATATAATCCATCTAAAGATCGAGTACATTTTTAAGTGAAAAGCTGGAGAAACTTTAATATATAAATGTCATAATCTATTTTTATCAGCAGTCTATGACCTAGTGTTTAGATTATGCTGTAGTATCTGTCACAACTCCTTGTAAATGTATTGAGTCTCAAAAGATTATAAAATGATAATATTTGAACCTCATGTAGGAATGGCAATTCTGCTCAATTTATTCACCTTAATAGTGTTAAGTCATTACCCTTAACTAGGAGAGAGACCTACCTTAAGTTTATGTTTTAGTAAAATGTGTTATTGGTCATTTCTTAGCAGAGGTGAAGCAGAATAAATGCTGAGAGGTAGGAAATTGAAATTCTGTTTAAATAGAGAAATGAGGGTATCAAGTAGAAAGTTTACATTGCTCATGCTGTTGTAATATGGTCACAGATATCTTCCTCATGATAGGTGTACAGTGCACGCTTTCTTATAAGTCACATTTGTGGGCCCATCAAGGTCCTGTGGGTCTTGTTTTATGAAATATACTCTTATTAACCTCTTCAACCTCCCTCATGCTCCCTCAAGTGTTTCCACAGTGGATTACTATAGAAGTACCTTTACCCTAAAAAGTTAGTTTTTTGAGTGGGGGAATTTTAAGATGACCTCAAACCTGGCTTTCTTTCAGACCGTCTACTCAGCCCAATAGAAAAAAATCACTTACTGGGAGTGCAGGCTGCTCCACTTTGGCAATTTTCTCTTTCCTTTCCTTTAAGGTCTACTCCAGGTAGTCTCGGACTTTCAAAAATTTTCAGGAGGGAAAAAAAAAAAAAAGGTGTTAGTCTCTACATTAATATATATTCCTCCACCTCCAGGCTCTCAACTCCAGGCTCTTCCATTGTGCTCTATGCCAATGTGCATTTGCATGTCATCACTGTGGAGAGCACAAAGCACCCAGCCAGTCTCTAGTGGCTGTGGCTGGCACTGGCAGTCCCACTTATTGGGTCTTTTGGAGCCTTCTTCTCTCAGTTGCCTACTTTCTGAACGTGTGTTCTCCTGAAACACAATGCTTGCTACCTTGTTTACAAAACAGTGCCCCTAAAAATCCCCTACTTGGGGGAACTACCTTCTTGGGATCTTTTTTATAGACTGGTTTGCATAATAACCAGTCCCCTTATTTGGGGATAAGGATAAGAGGTTTGGTGGGATCTTCATAAACCTCAGAAGAGTAAGTGGTAATCCCTTGGAGCCGTCTTTAGAATAATGTTCCTAGGATAATATATTCTATTTTCCTTATCTCTTTAAGGAAATCATGAAAACAGAAAAAAAAATCCTTTCAACATCCTGTTCCAAATGCTCTTCACTATTTGAATTTTTTTCTGTTTTCATTTTTTTCATAATCATGAGACAGTGTTTAAAAATATATTGTTTTACTTATTTACAATATTCATTTTAAAAAATGGGCAATTTTTTCACATAGCCTTGTTTTTCAGAGTGAGATAAAAATAACAGAATTATAAAACTAACAGATAAAGACTTGGTCACGACAAATTGTTCATGCAAGTCAACAGAAGGAGCAGTAGAAAACACTATGTACAACGAGAGCAAATGATATGATTTTAGCCTCTATGTATGAATAGTAGCTGACCTTGACAGAATGAATGTGATGTTGGATACTGGAAGCCACTACATGTGTACTGGAATGCTGTAATAGATTGAAAATGTAGCTGCATTATTTCATAGCTTCCTCGTTCGGAGATGATGTATGTATTCCCACCCTTTAAATCTGGGCTTGCTCTGTGACTTCCTTTGACCTACTACATGTGGCAGAAGTGACACTGTGAGTTTCAGAACCAGGCTTTCAGAGATTTTTGTGGCTTTTATTTTGTCTTCTTTGGAACACTACCCTGACATGTATGTGTAAGGAAGACAGTCTATCCTCCAGGAAGCTGACTGGCAACATGGAGTAGACACAAGGTGTGCCAGCCAGCAGGCAGTGTTAACTGCCAGACACATCCATGTGCATGAATCCAGGAGAAGCCAAAAGACAAACTTCCCAACCAACCCAAGGAATCATGAGAAGTAATAAAATATAGTTGTTCACAGTAAAAACAACTAATATAGTTGTTCGAAGTGGCTTGTTGTTCACAGCAATAGATAACCTAAAAAAAAGAAACAAATCCCATATTACACTACTCTCTTAATGTAAGTTTACAAATGTACATTTCACTATGTGGTAGAAAACACATTGTCCTGCATAAGAGTGACAGGGGAGTGAGTGTTCTTGATAAGTCATAATTTCTATGGGCTACATTTCTCATCTTTTTGTAATTCTGTACACAGTGCATACACTAGCCTCTTTCTGATCCTTTCACCACCAGCAATGACTGAATTGATCTCCCAGAGAAGGGAAAAGAAAGTCAGGGCAACCAGCAGTAGTGTTTCCTGGGCCAGGTATTCTCCAAGAGTCCGAATCTTCATAGCCCTGTTGATCACAGATCTTGATGAGGGTTCTGGGTATGGGAAGGATGAGGAATACGTATTTCTGTACATAAGCTAAGAATATACAACTGTATGCCAGAAGATGGACATCTGAAAACTGCCTCAAGACAATAGGGAATCAGGACCAGCCCTTATGGATTTAAACTTGATGGTGGTTCAGGAGAGCACATGTTGGGTTCTTCAGGCAAGCATCATAATCATTGACCCTGGTGGTACAACAAGATCAAAGACGCTTTTCTGCAACTCACAATTTTGAGGTGACACTCCTTAGAGGACAGAATGAGTGGCTCTACTAATATCTGTTCATGATCTATCTGGTCCACTGTGATCATCCTTTCACATGCTTGCCGATACTCTTCCTGTCTGTGGGGTTAACTGTCTAGTGAGGAGGCAGATATTAAAAACAAACTGCAGTATTGTACAAGTGTTATACTAGAGTGGGACAGAATGCTCTGTGAGCACAGAGAATGGGTTAATAAACCCTGAGAAATTAGAGCTTCCAGAAAATATGGTTTGTAGGATTAGTCTTAAAGAGTGATTATGATCTTGGTAAGTGGAGAAAGGGAATGCATGACATCCATCCGCCAGCCTATCAGTCCATGATTGTGGGAGAGATTAATCAAGTTCAGTGTATTTGATACAAAATAAAGTCAGATGTGTGGATTCTATTACAAACTAAATATGTGTTCAAATAGCATATTTTTCTGATCTTAAATCCTATTAAAATGTCTTGGCCTAAGACTCAGTAAATCCTGTGGCCTTTAGATAACATCAAAAACTATTAAAATTCTAAATCTGAACATTTAATGTATAATATGGTATTTAATATATCTTTATGCTTTTCACTGAACAAGACCAAGTATCTATTTTTGTATCATGAAGGATTGCTCATGGTAGCTAGGCAGACTCTAGGTATAAACTGTAAATAGATTGTTAAGTGATACATATTTGTTACATGTGTCTCCAACTAATAAAACCATTATCAGTTTTGCTAATTGCCCTTACATTCTTGCCCAGATGACTTAACTCAGGAAGAAGGGAAAACACACACACACACACACAAACACTTTGAATGTTGTCAAAGTTTATATCCACAGAAATTGTTTAGTTATAGGAACTCATTCAGTATTTATAACTGAAAATATTTCTGGACATATCCTATTGACTTACACTTTAAACGTACTAACTTCGCCAAAAGAGATTGTCAGATTTTAATTAAAATTTTCCATTATAAAATGCTCCGAAAATTCCCAGACTTTCTTCTCTTTACTAGGAATCAATGAGTTGGAAATTACATGAGCAAGACTGCTACAAGTATTCAGATTCTCAGCCTTACATTGTCATGCTCCATTAATAACTTCAGAGAGCTCACTGAATTTTCTAAAATTAAGTTTTCAGAACATTTTTTATATTAGCCAACCTGTCCCTCAAGCAGATCATTCAAATTATTCATGCAAGTAAAAAACTGATCCTTGTTAGAGACTGTAGTACATAAACTTTTGGCATACTTTGAACTGAAACTGTTTTTCTGTTCAAGAAATGATTGTTTCTCTTCTTCCAATAATAAGACTTAGAAGCAGGGTTATGTCTCCCTTTTTACCCACTTGCATTTTCTTTTTTTTTCCTTTTTTCCTTTTTCTATATTTCATCCTTCTCTCTCTTAATACACCCACATGCATGCACACAATTAGTTCCAAAATTTTAAAATATCTTTGCTTTAGTCTTTTATCTCCTAAAACCTATGTAATATATATATTTTTAAATATTTTATTTATTTATTTGACAGAGATCACAAGGAGGCAGAGAGGCAGGCAGAGAGAGAGGGGGAAGCAGGCTTCCTGCTGAGCAGAGAGCCCGATGCGGGACTCGATCCCAGGATTCTGGGATCATGACCTGAGCCGAAGGCAGAGGCTTTAACCCACTGAGACATCCAGGTGCCCCTGTAATATATTTTTAATATAGTTATTTAATAGAATATATACACACTTACAAAATCATATTGTAAGACACAAATTTGACCTGGAATTCAAAATTCTAATTTATTTTAATATTAGAAAACCTCTTCTGTAAAATATCAGTAGCATCATACCAATTTTATATATAATTTATTTTTAAATTTAAACTTAAAAAATAAAGTGTTTTTATTGAAGATATTCTAAAATGAAAAAATGAACTACTCAGAGGGACTGAGAACTTGAAGCTATATTAATCCTAATATGTATATTATGTATATAATATTTATATATAGCCACATGTCTATTACATATATATAACCTATTAAGTACATATTTACAACTGTATATAACAGAGTCATATGTGTTATGTATGTAATAACTCTATATATCCACATTTAATTATATAATGATGGGAGGAAATGAAATACAGGAAGGTGTCTGAAAATGCAGAAAATTCTAAAAATTAGTAGCAGTACATAGTTGGTTAGTCTGGCTATATTTCAAGGCTCTTCTTGGTAGGTTGCAATTCAAGTAACTGTAGTCCTGTTTCTCCACCCTGCCTCCCCAAATGACTGTGTCTGATTTTGCATTTAAAATATAAGAAAAGAAAAAAGAAGATGTGGTATATATACACAATGGAATACTATGCAGCCATCAAAAGAAATGAAATCTTGCCATTTGTAACGACGTGGATGGAACTAGAGGGTATCATGCTTAGTGAAATAAGTCAATCAGAGAAAGACAACTATCATATGATATCCCTGATATGAGGAAGTGGAGATGCAACATGGGGGGTTAGGGGGGTAGGAAAAGAAGAAAAGAAACAAGATGGGATTGGGAGGGGGACAAACCATAAGTGACTCTTAATCTCACAAAACAAACTGAGGGTTGCTGGGGGGAGGGGGG
>PISX010025296.1:0-26361 GCA_004024625.1 Mellivora capensis
AACTTATCAAACTCAACACCCAAAGAACAAATAATCCAATCAAGAAATGGGCAGAGGACATGAACAGACATTTCTGCAAAGAAGACTTCCAGATGGCCAACAGACACATGAAAAAGTGCTCCACATCACTCGGCATCAGGGAAATACAAATTAAAACCACAATGAGATACCACCTCACACCAGTCAGAATGGCTAAAATTAACAAGTCAGGAAATGACAGATGCTGGCGAGGATGCAGAGAAAGGGGAACCCTCCTACACTGTTGGTGGGAATGCAAGCTGGTGCAACCGCTCTGGAAAACAGCGTGGAGGTTCCTCAAAAAGTTGAAAATAGAACTATCCTATGACCCAGCAATTGCACTACTGGGTATTTACCCTAAAGACACAAACGTAGTGATCCGAAGGGGCACGTGCACCTGAATGTTTATAGCAGCAATGTCTACAATAGCCAAACTATGGAAAGAACCTAGATGTCCATCAACAGATGAATGGATAAAGAAGATGTGGTATATATACACAATGGAATACTATGCAGCCATCCAAAGAAATGAAATCTTGCCATTCGCAACAACGTGGATGGAACTAGAGGGTATCATGCTTAGTGAAATAAGTCAATCAGAGAAAGACAACTATCATATGATATCCCTGATATGAGGAAGTGGAGATGCAACATAGGGGACTAGGGGGGTAGAAAAAAAAGAAAAGAAACAAGATGGGATTGGGAGGGAGACAAACCATAAGTGACTCTTAATCTCACAAAACAAACCGAGGGTTGCTGGGGGGAGGGGGTCGGGAAAGGGGGGTGGGGTAATGGACATTGGGGAGGGTATGTGCTATGGTTAGTGCTGTAAAGTGTGTAAACCTGGCGATTCACAGACATGTACCCCTGGGGATAAAAATATGTTTATAAAAAAATTAAAAAATAATTTAAAAAAAAGACTGAGAAACTGCCCATGTACTATTAAGAAAAGATCTCCAATATATATTAAGTGGAAAAAGAAAAGTTTAGAGTGACATACAAGGTATGCTAACATTTCTGTAAAAAGGAAGGTGGTAATTAAGAAGCCACATTTACATATGGTTTTATTTGTGTATACAACGTAGGAAAATAAATGGGGCTACCTGGGAAAGCGGTTACAGGCAGAGGTGAGAATGTGGTGGATGGGATTAGGGCGGCAATCAGAATTTTTAATATGTGCCTTTTTCTAATTTTTTTAAAAAATTTAGAATCTGTACATATCATGGCTTTTTTTTTTTTCTTTTTGAATTAAGGAATGAGGTAGGCTTTTCTCCAGCATTTGTGGAACCTGGGACAAGAATAAAAATACAGGTCTACAAATGTAAAAGCTATAAATCAAGTTAACAAACTGTTAAATAAAATATGTTCTCTTCCCCTACCTTGACAAATAAACTTTCTTAAAGACAAAAAAGATAAATAAGGGCAAATTTTGAAAGTTGAGGGGCGTCTGGGTGGCTCAGTGGGTTAAAGCCTCTGCCTTCGGCTCGGGTCATGATCCCAGGGTTCTGGGATCGAGCCCCACATCGGGCTCTCTGCTCAGCGGGGAGCCTGCTTCCCCCTCTCTCTGCCTGCCTCTCTGTCTACTTGTGATCTCTGTCAAATAAATAAATAAAATCTTAAAAAAAAATTTGAAAGTTGACATAATAGGGGTGTCTGGGTGACTCAGTGGGTTAAAGCCTCTGCCTTCGGCTCGGGTCATGATCCCCACATCAGGCTCTCTGCTCAGCAAGGAGCCTACTTCCCCCCATCTCTCTCTGCCTACTTGTGATCTCTGTCTGTCAAATAAATAAATAAAATCTTAAAAAAAAAAAAAAGAAAGTTGGCAAAATATAAAACACATAGAATTAAAAATTATTATTGTGCATATCCACATAGCTGAGCGATGGTTTGGTGATGTTTGGAAGAATAATAAAATAAAATAAGGTAAAATTAAATTAAATTTAAAAATTCACAAAGTAATTTTTAAAGATTTATTTATTTATTTGAGAGAGAGAGCAGGGGGTAGGGCAGCAGGAGAGGTACAGAAACTCAAGCAGGCTCCCCACTGAGCACAGAGCCTGACATGAGGCTCCATCTCAGGACCCTAAGATCATGGTCTAAGCTGAAACCAAGAGTTAACCTACTGAGCCACCCAGGAACACCCACAATATATTTTATATTTATTCTACACATCTTTTTCTTGCACATCATTTCAATATAAACATACTATGTAGTCATACTCAAGATTTTTAAATAATTTGAGTACTACTGACAGTAATAAAAATTAGAAATCTTTCTTGAGTATTTAAAGTTTTTACGGTTTTTTTCCCCAAATTAGTTTGAATTTGAAGAAACCACTCTGCTAAGGCAGAAACAACTGGAATTTTCAAAACCTTTTTAAAGCAGTACTTACACTGGAAACAAACTATGACATCTGATCACATGTTCAAACATTATAATGGGGTCTTTACTGCAGAAATGATTACATAATATTTAAATTTCTCCTATAAATCATTAGCACTCAATTGCCCTTTTCTTCATCTCTCAATGCAGATCTATATAGTATTTCTTAAATTCTTCTCATTTCTAATTTTTAAATGTTAAGATATTATAAAGAAAACTAGAAATAGCATACTTCCTGCAATATCCTACTTCAAAGAATTCAAAATCTTAGAAATTGTCCATGTCTTTAAGTATGAATACCAGGTTTCTATTAAATTGGGAGACTACATAAGTTAAAAAATTGTAAAAATGCCTCTGTAGGGCACCTGGGTGGCTCAGTTGGTTGAGCGACCACCTTTGGCTCAGGTCATGATCCTGGAGTCCCACACTGGGCTCCCTGCTCCGTAGGAAATCTGCTTCTCCTGCTGACCTCTCTCCTCTCATGCTCTCTCTCTCTCTCTCTCTCATTCTCTCTCTCTCAAATAAGTAAATATATTTTTTAATGCCCCTATAATCCTTAAAAACTCAGTCATTATTACAGAGATTGATGATGTGGTGAAAAAGGAACTCTGAAGTGCACTGACACAGGTAAGGATGTGGTCAGTATATGCAGGCAGCAACAAACCATTCCTCTTTCAAAGCACCTCAAATCATAATAGAACTGAAGAAATAATGGCAAACAAGTTTCCGGAACTGCTAAAACCACCTAAGAAAACCCAAACCAACCATCTAAGACAGATGGAGACAGATGCATAGGGCTAGGCAATAAAACTTTTCTAAAGAGAGTGACTAGGGAAAGAAAAATCTCCAGTCTCAGAAGAGAAGTAATTAATCCAATTATTTCAATGAATTTGAGCTTCTTGCTACAATGTTTCTAGAACATTCATGTGACTATGATCTTGACAGTATGGTCATTTATGTATAATATAGCAGCAAGGATCTGATATAAAATAATAATATTCTAAGAGTACTTTATTAAAATGCTTTATATAGAGTAAGAATTTTATATTCCTATTACTCCCTTACTTATTACTCATCTTAAAGTTAACTGGGTAAGAAAAAATGGTTATTTGGGAGCAAGAGGAAGAAAGAAAACGAGGGAGACCATCTATATAAAAAGAGGTTTGGATGAGGTGAGCACTGTTTGGACTGATTATCAGGGTAGACCTATATTCATTCATAACCCCTATGCTCACTTCTCATAGCACCAGAATCACATTGTGTTGCAAAGGCCTTTTTATTTGATTGCCTCACAATTACACCATAAGCTTACAGATAAGGATGGTGACCATTGTGTTTTCCATTGTGTCTCCACCAATTACACAGGGTCTAACAGACAGTAGGTACTGGTAAATGTTAACTGGCTAGGTGGATGGATGGATAAATAGGTAGGCAGGTGGATGGGTTCGCTCATACATCAAAGGTCTTAGGGAGTTGCAGATCCCTTGGCAACAGTAGATAGGAACATTTCTTCATATTCATGGGAACTTGGACTACTAATGCTACAGCCACAAACATCTCTCAGATACCATTAACCTCTCCACAACAGTTTGCTCAAATTACAGATGTTTACCTAATAGGTGTTTACCTAAAGTCCAAATATTGAAAGAGAAATCTTAAAAATCCAAACCTAAAAACTGATAGAAAATGTACCTCCTTCTTTTAATTGGCAATACCTTTCAGAGATAACTCTGGTCAGGGATTTACTGCCAGGACGCCTGGGTAGCTCAATATTCACAAATCTATCAACATGATACACCACATCAATAAGAGAAAGGATAAAAACCATATGACTATACAATCATTTCAACAGATGCAGAAAAGCATTTGATAAAGTACAACATCTATTCATGGTAAAAACCCTCAGCAAAGTAGGTTTAGAGGGAACATACCTCAATATAATAAAGGTCACACATTAAAAACCCACAGCTGGGGGTACCTGGGTGGCTCAGTTGGTTGAGCCTCCAACTTTTGGTTTCCATTCAGGTCATGATCTCATGGGTTGTCGGATCAAGTCCTGTGTCGGGTTCCATGCTCACTGGAGAGTCTGCTTGGAGATTCTTTCCCTCTGCTCCCCCCCCACCCAACTTGCATGCATACTCTCTTTCTCTCTAATAAATAAATAAATAAATAAATAAGTATTTTAAACAAATAAAAAATAAAAACCCACAGCTAATGGGTTTATGAGGAAACCCATACTCAATGAGAAAAAGTGAGAGCATTTCCCCTAAGATCAGGAACAAGACAAGGCTGTCCATGTACATCATTTCTATTCAATACAGTACTGGAAATCCTAGCAATAGCAATCAGACAAGGAAAAGAAATGTAAGGCATCCAAATTGGTAAAGAGGAAGCAAAACATGCACTATTTCTGGATGACATGATACTGTGTATAAAAAACCCTAGAGTCTCCACCAGAAAACTACTGGAACTGATAATGAATTCAGTAAGGTCACAGGATACAAAATCAATGTACAGAAATCCATTGCATTTGTATACACTAATAAGGAACCAGCAGAAAGAGAAACTAAGAAAACAATTCCATTTATAATTGAACCAAAGAAATAAAATACCTAGTGATTAACTTAATCAAGGAGGTGAGAGACCTGTACTCTGAAAATAACAAAATATTGATGAAAGAAACTGAAGACAACATAAACAAATGGAAATATATCCCTTACACATAGAATGAAGAAATAGTGTTAAAATGTCCATACTACCCCCAAAAAATCTACAAATTTAATGCAATCCCCATCAAAGTACCAACAGCATCTTTCACAGAACTAGAACAAACAATCCTAAAGCTTGTATGGAACCACAAAAGACCTCAAATAGTCAAAGCAATCTTGAAAAAGAAAAAAGCTGGAGGTATTTCCAGATTTCAAGTTATAGTATCAAGCTGCAGTAATCAAAACCATATGGTAATGGCACATGGATCAATGTAACACAACAGAGAGCCCAGAAACAAACCCACAATTATATAATCGATTAATCTTCAACAAAGGATGCAAGAATATGCAATGGGAAAAAGTCTCTTCAACAACTAGGTACACCTGGTTATTCATTTTGTGTAGTAAGAGAAATGGCTCAAGATTAGAATATTTATGGATTCACAGGTGGTATCAAAAGGGCCAGCCTTTGGTCAGGGGCATGGGAGGAAAAATATCAGGAGATGCGGGACAAAGAGGTCTAGGAGAGAGAATGTAGTTAGACATACAGGCAAAGGCACAAAGTATTAAGGTCTGTGTATCAAATGTTTGCATCCACCAGACAGGGTCTATCACAGAAAAGGCAATAAGCAGTCAAGTAGATAAAACAGCCAGGCCAGTTGATGCCTTTGTCATCAGCACTGGGATCCGTGCTGGCATTTGGCCACAGTGGCAAAGATGGAGGTAAATACCTGGGCCAGTAGCATGGACTTTCACTCACCAAGACCCATCTTGCTACAGGTCATTCACTTTGAATGTAAAGAGAAAAGGTCTAAGGTTAATTACTAGCACTAATGAATGTCCAGCAACAGAGACCGCCACCGAGCCTCTGATATGGCATCATATCCCAAATTAACTTGGCAACAAACTAACTACATTGGGCCCCTTCAATCCTGGAAAAGCCCGCAGTTCAGGAATACATGCATATTCTGGGTACAGATTTGCTTTCCCACCTGTAGGCCCCAGTCAACATCCTCAAGGGCTTAGAGAGTATTTCATCCACTGGTAAGAGATCCCACATAACATGCTGTCAGACCATGGGACCACGTCACAGCAAAGGAGGAGACGGAGTCAGCCCAAGATCATGGGATTGCAGCACATGCCACATTCCTCAGAAGGAGCCAGCTTGAGAGTGTTGAAACTGCCTGCTGGAAGCACCAGGTCAAGAGCACGACTCTGAAGGGACGGGGTGCCAATCTGTGGAATAGATTATATTCCCAGGGTGGAAGAGCTTTATATGCTGTCTCCAAGAGAAAGAACAGAAATAAAGAAATAAGAGTGGAAGCAGAAGTGGACTCACATGCCACTGATCTCAATGACCCGGCCACAGAGACCGTGACTCCTCAGTTCTGGGCTCTGCAGGGTTAGAAAACCTGGCACTCTGAGCAGCCACACTTTTGCCAGGGGACCTAGCAAGAGTCACCCAGTCATCTTAAGCTCCCTGTGTCCAGGAACCTGCAGGAAGGAGAAAACTTATTGCGTGGTTGACGCTCATCATCAGGAGGGGGTAGGCCTGTTGTCACGCAATGAGGACAGGCGGGAATATGGGTGCAGCCCACTTGGGCACTTAGGTGTAGCTGCTCTAGCTTAAGAGGGCATGGTGACCAGAACCTCGGGCTTCTTGGGGATAAAAGTGTAGGTAGGTCACAGCACCACGGAGGCCACTGAGGCCAGCAGAAGTGGTAGCTGAAAGGGAAGGGAACTTAGAACAAACAGCAAAGTAGGAAGACAACGAAGAGCTCGAATGCTCACCGCCCCCTTCCAAGTCTCCCTCAGGAAGAGAGGCCCACGACGCCATAGCAGAACTGCACTGCCAGTGGGTTCGGAAATGAGGCTCCTGCGCTGGGAGAAGATGGTAGTCACAGAGCCGTGTCACCCACCTCCGCTTCAGCACTGGGAGTCCAGTCAGCAGACAGCCTCCAGCAGTCCCGTCTTCATGCCGCCCACGGACACTGAGCGAGGCAGGCCTCGGAAAACACGGCATGGCAGCCCCAGGCCGGAAGAGGCGGTGTCAGCCCAGAGCTCCTCACGTGATTGGCTGCGGCTGGGCAGGCCCGCCAGCTGCTTCCGCCCACTTCCTTCCCCGGGTGTGGGTCAGTAGTAAGACGTGAGCAACCCAAGCTCCATCTTAGCGTTTACTCCTGCAGAACGTACCTGAAACGAGGATCATGTCAAGCACAGCAGTAATTCTTTAGAGTCCCCTTTTTTGCCTTCTCCCATCAGCTTTCTTCCTAAATATTAACTGTTTCAGTTTCCTCTGTTTAGAGCTTACCCAAAGCACTCTCTCTCAATGCTCAGGCCACACAGCCCCAAGTGGGTCCCAGACTTCAGGCCCAGCTAGTAGAGAACCCCTTGGGCTCCGCAGCCACAGAGCCCTCCCCCACCTCTCCACCTCTCTAAGTGTATTTCTTCTTTTTCTTCTTCCACAGTCACTGTCAATCCCCCGGGGGATGGAAAACTCTGGACACTCACATGTTATATTTTTGGGCCAATCACACACATCCTATCCATGCAAATTAGTGCGAACAGCTTAATAGAGTACCGGAAAGGTATTTGTGTTTTTAAAAAGTGACTATCCACAGAATGCTTCTCTAATGGAGAATTTCTGGCAACATTATTTAATAAGGTTGAGCCTTCCCTATATCCTTCCAAATGCAGCATTACTTTCCCTGCATGCAGCCCTTTGGCTCCCTGAAATACCTAAGAGCATTAAAACAACAAAAATAACAAATGACTGAGTTCTTATTACATGTTAGCCATTGGGCTGGGCCTTTTACATTCCTTTAAACCCCACACCAACTTCATTTCAGATAAATAGCTGAGTCTTGAAAAGCCTAAGTGGCTCCCCAAGGCACGCAGCTTGGAAGTGGTAGAGAAAAAAATGCACTCAGCTATTTTGACTGCAAGCGCCCAGCCCACTGGAATTGAAGGAAAGCCGCTCCCAGCTGGCACACAAGTGCAGTGCCATTAGTAACAGCTCAGCAGCACACCACAGAAATCAGCACACACTTTGTTGTTGAATGATGTTCAAAAGGCATTTTTCACCATTTAGGGTCTGAAATAATATACCAGACTGTGAAGAAAATGTTTGGGTGGGACATGCTTGGATCAAATTTCCAAAATTTCCTGTTAATTTTCATACCACACTTTAAAGCAAGAATGAAGCCATCTACATGTATGAGTGCTGTGAGTTAGAAAAAAGCCCCACCCCCCCTGCCCTTTTTGGGGTGGAGGACTGTTATTTAGCCAATTTCACTAGATATTAGTGATGGTCAGTTGTTTCAGAGGAGCACTCAGATGGAACAAAGATGCCATGGCCTCAGCCCTCCAAGGAACACAGTGCTTGAGCCCTAGTGAATGGGTTTGGTTCATTGAATAACAGTTGAGGAGACATAGCCAAAGTGCCTAAAAACCACCTCCCCTCCAGTTCAACATTGCCTTTCTTTGTGAATTCCAGTTCATGCAGTGGTGAGAAGGAGAATGTGGAGAAGTGATATTGGGATCCATTACACACCCATTTCAGTAAGTACAAATCCCTGGTATCTCCTTGGTAAAAGTGACAGAGATTTAGGGGCAGGTAGAATGGCTGTGATCATGGGACTAGTCAAAATATTTCAACCATTATTGCATACTATGGACCCATAGAAGCCAAGTACAAGGGATTCCTGGCGGTAGGCAGCAGGACACTACAGCCTTGGGGTGGCCTGGTATGCGCCAGACAGATTTCCCCAGAGGACAGCAGTCCTTCTCCCAGAGGGGCTCATGTCTGAGCCTACTCATAGCATCACTGATGGTGAGAAGTAGAGGGAATGGGAGACATATAGGACAGCCTCAGGCATGGACAAAGCTGTTTTCCTCTAGTGCTGACCAGGGCTCCCTAGGGCTGAGGCAGCGGGAGTGATAAAAGGGCATTCAGGGAGCTTTAGCCAGTGTCTATTTACCAACTGATAAGGAGAATTTCTTTTTTAAGGTTTTATTTATTTATTTATTTATTTGAGAGAAATAGCGAGAATGATCAAGGCAGGGAGAAGCAGAAGAAGAGGGAAAAGGGAGCCTGGGGTCATGACCCAAGCCGAAGGCAGACACTTAACCAGCTAAGCCACCCAAGAGCCCCAGGAGCTTTTAATGTTGTACTAATGCACACTGCTGTACTGGTAGCAGCTCTGGAGGTGACACATGGACGACACATGGCAGCTTCCTGGACAACACTGGTGTTATGATCAGAAAAATCCTTGAGCTACTGATCATTTCTTCCAGGGACCAGTCTTGTTCAGGAACTCTGTGGATGCCTGGGGACTGACTGAAAACACTCAGATAAAACCTTCCTATGGGCAGAAATATCCAGGGCAAATGTAATCCAGGGCTATGTCCTTTCTTTTTTTTAATATTTTATTTATTTGACAGATGGAGATCACAAGTAGGCAGGGGGGCAGGCAGAGGGAGGGAGAAGCAGGCTGCCTGCTAAGCAGAGAGCCCGATGCAGGGCTCTATCCCAGGACCCTGAGATCATGACCCGAGCCGAAAGCAGAGGCTTAACTCACTGAGCCGCCCAGGCGCCCCATATGTCTTAATCTCTAAGTAAACCTGAAACCTGTAGGATCCAGGACATGCCTGTCATTGTATCAGTTCCTTCTTACAGACCAGAAATGGTAAATCGGCATCATCTCAGTTGATTGCTGGTGGCTACCTGATGCACTGTGATAAATGGGATTCTAAAGTTACACCCAGTCTTTGAGAGAAAAAGTCCTATTGATGGTGTACTGGTGACATCTTTTAGATCAAGGCTTTCTTTTCCCCCCAGCTTTCTGTGTGTGCGTCATGGCTGCCCTTTGCCACCTAGTAAAGACTATAGACACCTTTTCAGAGTAATACTTATCGAAAAAGAAAATTAAATAAAAAGGAAATCAAATATGTTAAATACAGTTAACTAAAAACTCTAGGAAGTATTTAAGATACAATAATATATGTGCATTTTTATTATTGCATTCAACAAGATCTAGTGGTGAGCCCCGAAACCACTGAATTTTGAACTACTAATGAGTATAGATGATATTTTGAGATATCTACAACAGCTGAATGCACCATGAATATATCTGTGGTTTCTATCATCAAAAGCACTGCAAATTCTACAACGATGTATTGCCTACATTCATGGTAGAAGGAAATGCTATGTTTCAGTTTAAGGTTGGTGAAAATAAAGATGTCATCTTTTCCCATTCATGTTCAGAGACTCTTTGAATTCTAGCTATGGATCTCTTGGGAGAGGGCCCAGGGACCCCAGGTTTCTAACCCATAACTGAGCCGCACAGACCCATCTCCTGGTCTGTCATGTTTTTCTCTAGGGCATCCAAGACCAGTATTCACTGAAGTCCAGAATTGTGCACACCAGTATTTAACACCTGTTTACCTAAATACATATCATTCCATGACTCTGGAGGGTAATAGTGGTGGGGCACCCAAGCGTTCTGGTTTTCATCATGGCCCAAATCATGGTCCAGTTCCTGGGAAAACAGAGAAGTCTCCCTATTGTGTTAATTCTCTACAAAGTTCAGGTTGCCCCAAGGCCCATGGGATGGAACTGCAGACACCAAGGATTCAGGTACTCATGACCTGACAGGTCCCTGTTATGGTTTGGAAGTCTGGAGGGCATCACCAACTGCTCTGGGTGTGGTTAAGCAAGAAGAGAAGGGACTCCAATAGAATCTATACACTGTATATGGCAGTAAGAGCACATATCATGGAGAGGAATGGCTGGCACACCCTTCTTAACTGTGTTTTTAAGAGTTATACCTTCTTGCACGTTGATGGATTTATAATTATCTCCTGGTAAAAATGAAGACCGAAAACAGACCATTTTCCAGACAGAGACCTTTAAATAAAAATCAGCAGTAGACTTTCACAGTGGTGTGAGTGTCGTAAATCAGGACTAACACTTTCACAATATGAAATGAGACTCAAATTCATCATTACCATTTATTATATTTGAATTGTAGTTATTATTTAAGAGGAGAAAAAAAGCAAACATCTTCTACCTGGGACATCAAATGGTGCTGCTATGAGAGAATGTCAACACAGCTTTCTGGGATAGTTGCCAATAAACGCTCAGAAATTTTGTTGCCTCGCATTAAGCCCCTCTGAAACTCCAGAAGCAGCTGTGGAAAATATATGCTCAGGCCTTGACCTCTGAGCTGTCTGTCCAACATTTTATTCCTTGACCTCAAGTTTGCTTGAAATCACCTACACCATTAAGTTCCCCCTTCAGATTGTTCATTTGACTATTTCATTCTCTGTGCAGTGAGGTATTGAAGACTCACCCAGCAGTGTGGCATTCAAGACCGCAAGCCCCATTTGGCCTCCCGTGCTCTGAAGACTCTGTACTAGTTATTAACAATAGCCCCTAGAAGTCCAGAATTGGCTTTGTGTGAGCTCTGCTTTTGCCTCTAGACTTGCTGACCACTACCCATCCAACAACTCCCAGTGATGAGACAAGGATAAACCCCTTCATTTCTTTTTTTTTTTTTTTAAAGATTTTATTTATTTATTTGTTAGGGAGAGAGGGTGGAAGGGAGAGGAGTGAAAGCACTAGCAGGGGGAGAGGCAGGCAGAGGGAGAAGCAGGCTCCCTGCTGAGCAAGGAGCCCAATGTGGGACTCGATCCCTGCCAGGGATCGTGACCTGAGTCAAAGGCAGATGCTTTACCGACTGAGCTACCCAGATGTCCCAAGTCCCTTCATTTCTATTTAACAAGTCTATTTAAAACCTTGGAAACCGGAAAAGATTCTGTCAGGTCGGGTCCTTGATGCCTAATAAGACTGGAACTTGCCTTTCCTCAATTAATTTCTGCCTAAATCACATTTCTCCTTGTACTCCAATCAACACTTGCCAAACTCAAAGTCCATAAAGAAGTAAAGAAATGCACCTTAGCTAAATGACTGACATCAATATATAGAGCAGTAGGCTGGGAAAAAATAATCCAACTTAATGGTGATGGTGATGATGGTGATGATAATGATGATGATGGCACAATTATTAAGTGCCCTGTACATTCTAGAAACTTATCTCTGAACTTTCAAATCTATACTGTTGGTCCAGAAGTCTGTCTTTATTCCTGTACCATGCTGCTTTGACTACTGTAGCTTTGTAATGTTTTGAGAGTAAGAAGTGTGAGATCTCTAACTTTGTTCTTCTTTCCCAAGATTGTTTTGGCTATTTGAGTGCCTTGAAATGCCATGTGAATTTTAGGAAAGATTTATTTTCTATTTCTGCAAAAAAAAAAAAAGTTAGGATTTTGATAGGTGTTGCATTGTGGAAAATCTATTACATGCTTTAAAAATATATTCTCATTTATTTCTTATGATATCCTGGGAGATAGGCACTATTATTATTTTCCAAATACACATAATAAAATGGAGGCATATAGATGTTATGTAACTCGCCAATGGGTCCACAACTAGAGAGAGAACCAGGTTTGATACCCAGACAGAGTCCAAATACCATATATTTCATGATCATCCTGAACAGACTGAGGATTTGCATAACCTGAAAAGTTTCTATACGTCCACTGTTTAAGACGTAAGGAAGAACTGAAAGGAACCAGCTAATTGTTCACCAGCATCTATTCTCCCTTTCTTTACTAGTAGGCCTCTGAGTTTAGGTTGCCCACACCACCGCCGAGCTGATAACTGCGTGTCCCAGTAGACCCTGCAGTTAAGCAGCCACAAAGAAACACTCATGTACTCTGTGGTTCTTCCGCTTCTTCCTCCAGACTGGGTTGGAAGCCCTGTCCAGGCATGACCAGGCAGCCCTACCACCCTGGAGCTCCTCAAGACTATGGGGAGAGAGGCAAATAGATCCTGAGGTAAACCAATGTATCCTTGGGTCTTTTTGTTACAGCATCATAGCCTAAATCCTAACTAATGCTATTAGCTTTGGGGATGTTTCACTTGGAATTTCTGTATATAGGAGAATGAGGTTTTCAAACATTTGAGACTAGAAAATAGCTTGATGATTTTTTTTAAGTTTTTGGGTAAATTTTAAGTTAAACTTCCCCATCTAGTACCTTTTTACAAAGATGTTGGTGCTGAGTTATGGAAATTAGGGCATGTGCTTTGAATTTATTTTCTAGTAGTAATAATGAATGTTCATCTGGCTAAAATTATTTTGACTTTGTTCCTAGGATCATCTGCTTTTTCCTGTGGGGTACCCTGGTTGGAGTTGGGAATTGGGCCCCAGAACCCAGGACAGCGCCTAACCAATTGGATTACCCCAGCAGTGAGATGGCCCATCCTCCTGGAGACACCCACTCTGACAATTCTGACAGACTTATATTGTATGTGTTAGAATGGTTGATGTTCTTCACAGAGAATGCCATGCTAGGGTCATGAATAAAGCTCAGATCTTGTATGTGCCCAGGTGTAGATTTCACATGATATTAATCAGAGCTGTCCTTACGGAGGGTAACATTTGGAGCCGTTCATCTGAACAAAGACTTTAAAAAGCCTTTTTTTTTTTAAGGAAAATTTCAAACATATTCATAAGTAGAGAGGTTAGTATGGTGAGCGCCCTTGTCTATGAATGTTTTTATGTAGATGAAGTCAAGTTAAAAAGAACATCAAGGGCAGCTTTGAAGATGAAGAGAATTTGAGAAAGAACAGACAAGGGAGGTCATGATAAAAGGGAGGAGTTCGGCTCAGACAAAGGCTTTTTATAAGAGGGTAACAAAAGAAACAGGGCAGCTCACCTTGCCCTAAAAACACTTCAGCTCCCTCCAACAGAGCGTAAGAATTAATTAATCATAACAAAACAGTTAATATCTACTTTACCTTTCCTATGTGCCGAATATTGTTTTACAAACTCATTGGGTAGCCAGTATTATGCCCATGTTACAAATGAGAAATTTGTGACTTTCAGAAGTTAAAGTTAACTTTCTCAAAGTCCCATGGCTGATAAATGTCAGAGCCAAGATTTGAAACCAGGACCTTTTTGACTCAAGAGCCTCTTACTCCTAACAACATGTCTGTATTTAAGTATGGTTCATGGGCTTTGACCTAACATCACTTGGGGCACTTGTTAGAAAGGCAGATTTCTCATTCCCACCCTAGACCTAGTGCATCAGAAACCATGGTGTATGAGATTATGAACAGGCATCTGAAATCAGATTTTTCAGTCCATCCAAGTTTGAGAACTGTGGCTTAGTGACATACTGTTGAGGTAGCCTCCATCAGAGGTTCTCTGAACTTTTTGATTCTTGATTTTTGATTTTTGATTCTGTACCATTAAGATGTATTAAAAGATGCTTTCTCAGGATATTCTCATTCTTTCTCTAAATTATATAGATTCTTTTCTTTTTTTAGAAGAGTTTATTAGAGAGAGAGAGAGCACAACAGTGAGCAGTGCCAGGAGGTGTAAGAGAAGCAGGCTCCTTGCCCAGCAAGGAGCCAGATGCGGGGCTTGGGACCAGGACCCTGGGATCATGATCTGAGCCGAAGGTGGACGCTTAACTGAGTGAGCCACCCAGGTGTCCCTATGTACATTCTTTATAAATTACTCTTTATGATTGAATACGTAGACACCATTGTTCTAGTGTGTATAATGTATACCATAAGTACACACAAATAAAAATTTTTAAATATCCCAAGTGCATGCCCTCTATTCCTCTTTTGAGGGCAATATGAATTTGTTATCCCATTTTATCATGCCATCCATATCAGGAGTCATAACGGGAATTAGCCCTCAGACAGGGATTATAAATCAGGAAATTTCACGTAGAAATACAGGTTTCTGACTTCTTTTGGAAACAGTAGATTTGCCCCCCGTGGGCCTGAGTTTGTGATGTCATCATTGGCAGGGGCTGCTGAGGAAAAAATGACCCGGACCCCAGCACTGAGTCCCTCGTGGGGAGCGTGCGCAGGTGCAGTCTCGGCCTTGCCCGCCTCGCTTGCTTGTATTAATTAGGGACCCAGTGGACATTTCAGGCTTTGATGTCAGATCTACTGCCAAGACATGAGGACTTCTTATTCTACCCTCACATGAAGACAGTCTTCATCTTGGTATGTTGTGTGCTGCCAGATAATTTTTACCACCAACCTTAACTTTTAAAACCGATCATCTTAGCTCAACCCATATGAATTTGCCATTTCACAGGTTACAAATGCTACAAATAAAGGAATTTTACAGGGTTCGACCTAGTCGTAAATCTGCTTTTTGAGTGCACCGTGGTAAGAGTTTGCTTTAATAACAACCCAGGTTATTTCAGTGGCTGAGGTAATGAAACGCTGCTGAAAGAAAGAACTTGACTAACCGAGGCATTGGAAAAAACATGATTAACTGGGGTGCCTGGATGCTTCTGTCAGTTAGGCATTCCACTCTGAATTTCAGCTCAAGTCATAGTCTTAGGTCATGATCTCAGGGTTGTGAGATCGAGCTCTGCGTTGAGCTCCACTTAAGATTCTCTTTGTTGGGACACCTAGTGGCGCAGTCGGTGAAGCGTCTGCCTTCGGTTCAGGTCATGATCCCAGGGTCCTGGGATCAAGTCTCATAAGGGGTTCCTTTCTCAGCGGGGATCCTGCTTCTCCCTCTGCCTGCTCTGCCTGCCACTACCCCTGCTTGTGCTCTCTCTCTCTCTGACAAATAAATAAAATCTTTAAAAAAAAATCAGGAAGAAAGAAGACATTTTAAAAAAAGATTCTCTCTGTCCCTCTCCCTCTGCCCCTCCCCTGCCTCTTTCCCTCTCTAAAAAAATAAATAAATAATAGGAAAAAACAAACAAACAAACAAACAAAAAAAACCCCCACGATTAACATTGTCATTGGTTTCAAGGGGGACTCAAAATAACCATGTTGTCACTTTCTGAGGAAAAGAAAAGCATGCAAAGATGAAAATTATCTTATACATTAATAAGCCAGATTCTCTCCAGAGCTGAAACCCCTCATTGTTTGTAAGTTAGGGACATGATGAGGCAAAAAAGGCTCTTTTGTTAGTGCCTCAGAATGTCTTTGGTAAAAGGAGACACTAAGTTTCACTCTGAAGTTTGTGTTTCTCCATTTGTAACTGGACTACCACAAAGTTGTCTTGAGGCCTGCCTCTATCTGGCCTCATGTCCAAAAAGAACACAGTTCCCAAATCCGGAAGACCTGACAATAGGTTTTTATCAAGGAATTGGTTTTTCTAGTCATAAGGAATTTTATTGGGAGGAATAATTACCTCAAAAAAGAACTGATAATGGTTAAAATTTCACATTGTACAATTTGTTAGAGAATAAAAGATCAAATTGTCTTGATAAAATTTATATCCACAAATATTTGTCTAGGAAAATTGGATTTGATAAAAACAATGGTCAAAAAGAAAAATTACAATATCAGAAGTTATAATGTGTACAATTTGATGAATGTATTAAACACTTCCTGTACAATCTATACAAAACAGAAGTGAATTCTTTGAAAATAATTTAAATAAAATAAAAGTAAAATGTATTATAGACAAGTTTACAAGACAGATAGGAAACTGATCAAGGAATTAAACTGCCTTAATGGAAATCACTGCAGAAAATGTATTCCATCTATATTCATAAAAATGGAGTCCAAGGGACCATGGTTAAAACATCAACCACCTGGGGGCGCTTGGATGGCTCCGTGAGCTAAAGCCTCTGCCTTCGGCTCTGGTCAAGATCCCAGGATCCTGGGATCAAGCTCCACAACGGGCTCTCCACTCAGCAGGGAGCCTACTTCCTCCTCTCTGTCTCTCTGCCTGCCTCTCTGCCTACTTGTGATCTCTATCTGTCAAATAAATAAATAAAATCTTAAAAAAAAAAATCAACCACCTGGTGTAAATGGTCAGGGCCACACTCTGGGGAGAGAATCTCAGTTCCCACTAGAGAGCAGCTTCCCAAACCCAGTGGAACTTGGGCACATGTGTGGAGACCTTTTGGCTGATTCCGCTCAAACTCTATAGCCTACCACTTAAAACAGCTTTCCTTGCACTGGCTACTTTCCAGTTACCTACCTCACCTTCCCCGGATCTCCTCCATTTAGACCGGGTGACTACCCCAGGCTGGGTTTCCCAGTTCTCACCATTTTCCCTGCCTGCCAGGTCATCTTCCAGTGGTCTACTTCCTACCGTTCCTTTAAGACTCAGGCCTAGCTCCTCTTCCTCATTGCCTCCCATGTAGCTTCCATCTCCTTGCAATCCAGACTTTGTCCCGCTGAATAAACTCATACCAAAGTCACCAAAGACCTCTCCATTGCCAAATGCTACAAAAACTCTTAGATTGGCTTCTCTGTCCATCACTCCCTCCTTCTGGTAACCATTTCTTCTCAAGTTTCCATGACACAGGGCACAATGAGGCTCCATCTGGTCAAGGGCAATGCCCACAAAGGGATGCAGCTGTGGGCCATTATCAATCTATACCCAGGCCAGCTGGCGGAAGGAGGGCCTCAATTCTGAAGGAGGGAGCTGGAGTGTCTGTTATATGCCTCAAATTCAGCAGGTCCAAAATAATAGGCATTTGGTCCTGACCATTCTACTTCCAAAATTTTTCAGATTTTTGTTGCCTTAGTTGAAGTTCTCATCAGCATCTGATCAGATTGATGTTCCGTTCTCTCTCTTGGTCTGCTTGGCCTACTCTAGTTCCTCCTTTATACAGTCAGTTTATTTTTTAAATGTTTTCCCCATTTTTATTGGGAAACAGTTGACACACATCACTGCATAATTTTAAGACATACAGCATCGTGGTTTGATTTATACATATTGTGAAATGATTCCCACAATAGGTTCAGCTAGTATCCATCATTTCATATAAATATACTAAAAAGAAAAGAAAAAAGAAAAAAATTCTCCTTATGATGAGAATTCTTAGGATTTACTCTCTTAACTTCCTGTGTATCAAACAGCAGTGCTAACTACAGTCTTCATGTTGCACATTACATCTCTAGTATTTGTTTATTTTATAATTGGAAGTTTGTACCTTTTGATGACCTTCCTCCAGTTCAACACCGTGCCTCTTGGAACCACAAGTCTGATCTCTTTGTGAGTTTATTTTAGATTCCACCTGTGAGATCATACAGTGTTTGTCTTTCTCTGTCTGACTTATTCCACTTAGCATAATCCCTTCAAGGTCCATCCTTGTTGTTGCAAATACTAGGATTTCCTCTAGTCCATTGATTGCTTGATGATACCCCATTGTATGTATGCATTTGTACATACTGCACTTCTTTATTCATTCATCCACTGGTGGACACTTAAGTTGTTTCCATGTCTTGGGTATTGTAAATAATGATGCTATGAACATGGGAGTGCAGATGTATTTTCAAGTTAGTGTTTTCATTTCCTTTGGATATATTCCCGGTTGTGCAATTGCTGGATCATATGGTAGGTTTCTTTTTTATTTTTTAAAGATTTAATTTAATTTATTTTGGATTCATTTCTTTGAGAGAAAGAGAGTGAGCAGGGGGAGGGGCAGAGGAAGAAGGAGAGAATTTCAAGCAGACTCCCCACTGAGCATTGAGCCCAACATGGGGCTTGATCCCACGACCTCAAGATCATGATCTGGGCCAAAATCAAGAGTTGAACGCCTAACTGACTGAGCCACCCAGGCCCCCTTTAAGATTTTATTTTTTTTATAAAGATTTTTTAAAAATTTATTTGACAGGGGCTCCTGGGTGGCTCGGTGGGTTAAAGCCTCTGCCTTTGGCTCGGGTCATGATCCCAGGTCCTGGGATCGAGCCCCGTATCTGGCTCTCTGCTCGGCCGGGAGCCAGCTTCCTCCCCTCCTTCTGCCTGCCTCTCTGCCTACTTGTGATCTCTGTCTGTCAAGTAAATAAATACAATCGTAAAAAAAAATAATAAAATAAAAAATAAAAATTTATTTGACAGAGAGAGATACAGCGAGAGGGAACACAAGCGGTAGGAGTGGGAGAGAGAGAAGCAGGCTTCCCGCTGAGCAGGGCACCCAGTGAGGAGCTTGATCCCAGAATCCTGGGATCATGACGTGAGCTGAAGGCAGATGCTTAACGACTGAGCCACCCAGGCACCCCTAAAGGTTTTATTTTTAAGTTATCTCTATACCCAACATGGGGCTTAAACCTACAACCCTGAGATCAAGAATTGCGTGTTCCACTGATTGAGCTAGCCAGGTGTCCTTCTCTTTTTAGTTTTTGAGGATCCTCCATACCATTTTCCATAGCAGTTGTACAAATTTACAGTCCAAACAGTGCACAAGGCTTCCCTTTTCTCCATATCCACACCAGCATTTATTATCTCTCCTCTTGTTGGTGTTGGCCGTTCTAACAGGTGGATAGGTCAGCCTTGTCAGGTGATATCTCACTGTGGTTTTAATTTGCATTTCCCCAATAACTGGTGATGTTGAGCATCTTTTCGGGTGCCTATTGACCTTCTTTGGAAAAATGTTCTGGTCCTTTGGCCATTTTCAGCTTATTTTTTAGTCTTTTTCTTATTGTGGTAAAATATACATAACACAGAATTGATTGTTCTGAACATTTTAAAATAAATAACTCAGTGTTGTTAATTAAATTCACAGTATTGGGGGAGCCTGAGTGGCTCAGTCCCTTAAGTATCTGACTCTTGATTGTGGCTCAGTCATGATCTTAGGGTGGTGAGTTCAAGCCTCACGTGGGGCTCTGCACTGGGTGTGGGGCCTGCTTAGGATTCTCTCTCTCCCTCTGCCCTTCCCTGACCCACCCCACTGCCTGTTTTCTCTCTCAAAAAAAAAATTCACGATGTTGTGCAACTATCACCACTATTTCCAGAACTCTGTAATTATCTGAACAGAAACTCTGTAACCATCAAACAGTAACTCTCCATTTCCCCTTTCTCCGTGGGAACTGATTTTTTGTTTTTCTAGGAACGTTTTTTAAGGAAGACACCAGTACACCATGTGTTGCTGTCCATGAAAATATCCTTAAAGGGACGCCTGGGTGGCTCAGTTGCTTGGACGACTGCCTTCGGCTCAGGTCATGATCCCGGAGACCCGGAATCGAGTCCCGCATCAGGTTCCCAGCTCCACGGGGAGTCTGCTTCTCCCTCTGACCTTCTCCTCGCTCATGCTCTCTCACTGCCTCTCTCTCAAATAAATAAATAAAATCTTTAAAAAAAAAAAAAAAAAAGAAAATATCCTTAAAGTTCTCTTCACTCTCCCTTCTGTGCTGAAGATCCTGCTTGCTCTCTGAACTCTGTAATCTCTCTCCAGTCTTCTCCCGACTTGCTGCCCTCTGGAACTCTCACCTTCTCCTCATGTACGATTGCACCAGCTTCTAGCGCAAGGCTTTCTAGATCCCACACAGCTGGCAGTGTAGTCCAGTTTTTGTCTCAGGGCGAGCAGCCTCTAGGCATTCTTGGGAATGAAATTCTCCATTCCAACCCCAGAAAAATGTGATGGCCCCACGCATTTATTCATAATATTCTCCTCAGAAGTGAGAGTGGAGAGACCGAATGCATATTGGCTTGGGGCACCAAGAATGTTTCCAACTCACAGCCTGGCCTTCTCCCAGTTCTTTTCTCATGGGGCTGCTGAATGGAAACTGCACTGGCAGCATCTAAGATACTGGAGGACGCTACACGGGAAGGGACCAGCATGTGATGCTGAAACCGAGGCCTGGAAGATAAGAAGACAGTAATGTAACGAGTCTGCACAAGAGTGTACATAGAGAGCATGTGTGAAAACACTGAGGTGGGAAGAAGTGTTGTCTGTTCAAGGAGGCCTGGTTGCCTCAAGAGTAGTGGGCATGCAGGAGAGTGGCAAGGGACGAGGTTGGAGATGTGGCCAGGTCCAAATCAGGAGGGCTCTGGGGGTCATGTAAGAAGTTTACACTTGACTTCTTGTTCAATGAGAAGCCATGTACACGAGCTCTGACAGTCTCATGTATGTAATAGAAAACTCCACTTAAAGGGTTTAAGCAATAAAGGGAATTTATTGGCTTGAGTAACTGAAAAGTCCAGGGGACTGTCTTGAGGTGAGGGTTCTGGTTTCGTTTCATCTTGCCTTTTTCTCTTCTCTGAGAATCCTTGGCCTACTTTCTCTCAAGATGGCAATATGGTCTTTGGCAGCAACCGGGGTACCTGTTTCCTTTTTTCACAAGGAAAGGGAGAATCTAGCTTCTGTAAGGCAATGAACAGACTCCCTCACAGTCCCTCTGATTGGCTCAGCCGGGACCAGTCACAGTGGGTACCTCTCTGTGCCACCGGATCTCTGCAGTGAAGCTCTAACTCCAGGCAGGACTCCCTCCCTCCTGTCGCCAGGGCTGCGGTCAGTCCCAAGTGGCATGCTGCTACTTAGTGAGGGTGGAGTGGTCCCCCCAAGATCATTTGGAAACAATTAGGGAAGAAAGAAAGGGGAAGTAGGTGCCAAATTCATTATACTGTGGAAGGATTGTTCAAGATCACTCTAGCTGCTGTGAGGACAGACTGGAGGAGCCATCACAGAAGGAGGGAGGCTAACTAGTAGATGGTTGCTGTGGTTCGGTCCAGGGGTGGCACAGACTGAGGAGATGCATTTGGGGGAAGAGAATTGACTGGACTTAATGATGGACTGGATGATAGAGGAGGTAGTTGTGACCAGATTCTGAGAAGTCTCAAGTGCCAGGCTTTAGATGTTATCTTTGTAGATTGATGGAGGTGTTAGAGTGGGTTGCCTTTTGGGAGAGTAAGAGATTAAGAATTTTTGGTTTTCGGTGTCTTTTACTTTCTCTTCCTCCTTTAGTTTTTTGTTTTGTTTTGTTTTAGTTTTTACAATTTACCATAGCATATTCTTTTTTTTTTTAAAGATTTTATTTATTTATTTGACAGAGAGAGAACCCAAGTAGGCAGAGAGAGAGGAGGAAGCAGGCTCCCCGCTGAGCAGAGAGCCCGATGCGGGACTCAATCCCAGGACCCTGAGATCATGACCTGAGCCGAATGCAGGGGCTTAACCCACTGAGCCACCCAGGCGCCCTACCATAGCATATTCTTTTGCTTTTCTTATGTTTTCCAAATGATGAAAACACCAAAATGAAAATCTGTGATTTCATTAGATTGATTTACTGCTTTTCCTGTATCCAAGTCAACTGACTGAAATTATCTTCCAAAAAAAAAAGCCTGTTTTCTGTAGCCTAATTTTATAAGCCCAAAAGAACCCAGCTTCACGTGAATCTCAGAACACTGTGAAATTAATATTAACTTAGCTGAATGCTTTCAGTTTGAATTAATATGCTTGCAATGTCATTCAATCTTGCAAATTGCTATCATCAGGAAGTGAACATGTTTTAGCTTTTCAAAGTATCAATTATGAGGCATAAGAGTTCAACTGCAGCTCCTGGTTTAATCTTCTGGCTATCCATCATCTAAAGCATACTGAGAGTTGAATTAAACTTCAAGGATGTAGGATGACTATTTTTGCAGACTAGGCAAACAATAGCTGTAGTTTGGTGCCCTTGATGAAAGTGGACTGGTGTGTTAATTCTGCACGTGAAGTCAGCAAAGCACTTAATATTTTAAAGAATCCATTCTTGTTCTGATTCAGGTTTGAGTCCGTCCTTTCAAAAAGAATTGCTATTCCTCCATTCAGTAAAGAAGTTCAAGACTTGGCTTTGTTTCATTTTAAATTCCCATGTATTATTTTGTCATCCAAATACAAAATACTTGGGAGCCTGGGTGGCTCAGTTGGTTGGGCGGCTGCCTTCGGCTCAGGTCATGATCCCAGCGTCCTGGGATTGAGTCCTACATTGGGCTCCTTGCTCGGCGGGGAGCCTGCTTCTCCCTCTTCCTCTGCCTGCCACTCTGTCTGCCTGTGCTCTCTCACTCTCTCCCTCTCTGACAAATAAATAAATTAAAAAAAATTAATTAAAAAAAACACAACAAAATACTTAGTGGGGCTTTTTTCTTTTGGACAAATCCCCATCTCTCTGTTCCTTAATTTTCTCATCATCTCTTTACCCTTGATGAGGATGAACATTCCTGACTAGAGAGCTCATAACATTATTCTGAGGGTCAGGTCAGATGATACATGGAAAAGTTGTGCGGACAGCTAGATTCTACATAAGATGTTTCTTTTCTGGTCATGCAACATCTATAGTCATAGCAGTTACTGTTAGTGTCCTTTTGCACTACCGTTTCCTCAGTCTTTGTGTAAGGTACAGAGCAATGTGGAAGGCAGGCTGGAAGTGCCAGGCAGTTTATGGGGCGGGAGCAGTCCCAGATCTGCGGCCAGTGGGGGTTGGTGGATAAACAGCCCAGCTCTTTTGCCCTTTGGTGGTAGTGGCAGGTGGAGGGCCACTCCAAGTGTTCTATGCAATCCCCTACTCCTCAGTAAGGTTGAACTCCAGTTCTCTTAGCAGTAACTTCTTCGTTAATGCACACTTTAGTGTTCCTTCCATTTCATTTTTTACTTCCTATACTGCCATTTCCTGAGTTTACCTGTCAAGTAAATGATCGGCACTCAAGTTTTCTTTTAAGGTCTGTTTTTGGTGGAACTCAACCTAAGACCCTAGTTTTAATGGTCTTTCAAAAAGTATACAAGCAGCTAGCTCACCACTGATATTCTAGAATTCTCTGGCTTTATCGCCCAGCCTTAGTTCTGGATTGGGATGGAGTCTGTTTTGCCTTCTGACTGCCAGGACTCAAAAGTATTTACCAAGTAAACTCTTCAAGATGTGGTTTCCTAGTAACTTTGACTATACCTACCATCCCCTGAGAGACTGTGTACCTTCTAGAGGGGCCGGGTGATACATGAGTCACGCAGACAGAGATGAAATATCACTTTTATTACTAATAAAAATGCTGTTGGAGAGCATGGCATACAGTTGTGGGCACTGACAATGAACCCCAAAGTTAGGCAGATTTATCCACACGGTCACAGACAGCATTGGGTAACTGCTGGCCTCTAACTTCACAGGCAGAGCCTGTCACTCTGAAGTTTGCAGAAGGAGGAGCAGAACAGAGTGTGCTCTCTCGGCAGACCGACAGATCTGAACGAGAAAAAGAAGGAGGAAGGGGCTGAGTCATAGATGCCTCGTTCTTGTTCCAGTCAGAAAATTCATTTTCCTCACTCATAGCAGTGACAGGGGGCAGAAAGAAGCCAAGAAAGTTATTGTAATGGATTTATTTTCTTCTGAAAACAAGGTGCTAGGGAAATGGGTTTCCTTTTTCCAACATTCCCAGGGTTTTTTTGTTCTTAGCTCATTGGGCTTAACCATTAAATTCAAAGCCAACCAAGAGTGTGACCATCTCCTTGGCAGGAGAGCAGCAATCTATCCTGACACTACTGCTCCCACCATGAGCACATCCCCTTGCTTTTCCCATCTGAATGGCTGAAGAGCATAGCTGTTGCCCTAGGAAGGCAGTTCAGTGACTGAAATAATTCCAGGACCATGCTGAACCCTAGCTGAAAGTTCCTCAGTTCACTTTGCCGTCCTAACTGTGTCTAACCATGTTGTTTGGACAGTCTATCAGGAGCTCTGAAGAGATTATATGACAATGTAAAGATACCTCAATTTAAAATTTTCAGTAAAATATTGATGTCTGCCAATTTAAATATAACCCTTGTGAATTCCCCAGGGAAAAAAAGTTGAAAGATTAGATTCTCTTTTATGCTTGAGTTAAATATAAAGACATTAGAATCTAAAACTCATCCTTCTTGATTTTGCTCATTCTGAACCAGATGAGTTCTTCAGGCCTTGGACAGCACTGTGGGTCTTTCAGCAGCATGGACAGGGTCTCATTAGAACCACTGGTGTGGCTTTTTTCAGAATCTCAAAAGTTAAATTATACACCAAGTTTTTAGCATACCTCACTTAAAAAAAAAGGATTAAAAAAGATTTACTTGAGAGAGAGAGAGAGCAAGCTGGGGAAGGGGTAAAGGCATGAGGGAGAGGGAGAGGGAGAATCTCAAGCAGATTTTGTGCTGAGAGTGGACTCTGACTTGGGGCTTGATCTCACAACCCTGAGATCACGAGTTGAGTGGAAACCTAGAGTTGGATGGTCAACCAACTGTGCCACCTAGATGCCCTGATATACCTTATTTTTAAGAGTACCATCAAAACACTTAACACCAACATAATTAAACAAAAGAAAACAAATCAATACCAAGAGCTTCAAGTAATTATCAAGACAAAATGATGCTCCCCAAACCTTGCACATTCCATAACAGAGACTCAAGGATACCTTGATTTCCGCTTCAGCAGGGTATTGAAGTTCTTGACCAGTAAACATAAACTGCATTGGGAGGAATCTGCCCCAAGAGGTTACCACTGGTAACATGCTTCACCATTCCTGTGAGGAAAACCAACTGGTAATTCTCTCAAGGTGGCCTATGAGATTGTAGGAGATCAGAATATGCCACCCCAATCTTTGCCACTCTGGCATAAGGATTATTTTGAACTGAAGGCAACTGAGATAAAGTTGGCATAGGATGAGCTCTCTGTGGTACCCTATCTACCTGAAAACAAGATCATAAATTGCCCAAGGTATCTTCCCCCTCTTCCCACCATCCCCCACTTTTCATACCAGGAAGAGACTAACAATCTTATCACCAGAGATGAGATGGAACCTCTTTGAGGTCTACACAAACATTACCTACCTTAGTAGTCCTTACCTACCATTAATTTGCCATGTATTTCCCCTCCTGCCATTTGCTGCCACTAAAAGCTCAGTCTTTTTCATATCTTGACAGTTCTATTTAAATGTACCCTCTTTTGGTATAAGAGCACTCAAACAGCTGTTTCTTTTTTTTTTTTAATTTTTTATTATTATTTTTTAAAATTTTATTATTTTTTTAAATTTCTTTTCAGCGTAACAGAGTTCATAGTTTTACACCACACCCAGTGCTCCATGCAATGGGTGCCCTCCACAATACCCACCACCTGGCTCCCCCAACCTCCCACCCCCCGCCCCTTCAAAACCCTCAGGTTATTTTTCAGAGTCCATAGTCTCTCATGGTTCATCTCCCCCCCAATTTCCCTCAACTCCCTTCTCCTCTCCATCTCCCCATGTCCTCCGTGTTATTTGTTATGCTCCACAAATAACTGAAACTATATGATAATTGACTCTCTCTGCTTGACTTATTTTACTCAGCATAATCTCTTCCAGTCCCGTCCATGTTGCTACAAAAGTCGGGTATTCATCCTTTCTGATGGAGGCATAATACTCCATAGTGTATATGGACCACATCTTCTTTATCCATTCGTCTGTTGAAGGGCATCTTGGTTCTTTCCACAGTTTGGCGACCGTGG
>PISX010025297.1:0-26360 GCA_004024625.1 Mellivora capensis
CGGGGGGGAGGGGGTCGGGAAAGGGGGGTGGGGTAATGGACATTGGGGAGGGTATGTGCTATGGTTAGTGCTGTGAAGTGTGTAAACCTGGCGATTCACAGACATGTACCCCTGGGGATAAAAATTTGTTTATAAAAAATAAAAATTTAAAAAAAAAAGAGTATAAAAAAAAAAAAGAAAAGAAAAAGTACAATGGTTTTGAAGAAAGATGCCTGTACTGTGGAAGACTCTGTGAGAGAGTAACAATGCAGTACAATTGTGAAGAGAACCACTAGCTAGGTCAAACAAAGTTCTTTAGATCAAGCAAGAAATTTGGATTCAATTTTGAAATCTTCAAAAGTTTTTTCATCAGATTCATCATGCAAGCTGACATATTTTTAGAAGTTTAGTCTACATTCTTTGAAGAAAATGGCTTGCGGGACATCAAGAGTGGAAACAAGAAGACAGAGTAGGGAATTATTGCAGTAGTCTAATTGAGAGATGGTGATGTGTTGGAATGTGGAGTTTGTAATGATATTCAGAGAAATGGATGTATTCAAGATACACTTTAGAGGTATAGCTAACAGGAATAAATGATAGACTGAATAAGGAAGTGAGGAAAAAGGTAGAATCTAGAGTGACTTTTAATTTTCAGGTTCAAATAACTAGATACCTAATAGCTGAATATTAATATATGGAAATAAAAAAAGGAGGCACCTAGAATCTTATATTTCATACTGTTATGTTGTTTGTGCCTGTCTAACACAATGTACTCTGAGTTTCCCCCAGACAGGAACATTCCTTTATCTATTCTTGCATTCCTATTGCCTAGCATAATGACATTAATGTACCCAAGAAGTATTTGCTGAATGAATGGATGGATGAATGATTAAGGGAAAAAAGATTGTCTTTGTCTTTTCATACTGGACAACTAGAAATAATGGCTCATAATTATAGGCAGACAGATTTCAGTTCCATGTAAATATTGCCAGATAATTAGAACTCCACAAATGAAAGAGTCTTATTTCAGAATAGCATGTTCTCTGATAACTGGAAATATTTAAGCAGAGTTTTGTTGAAAATAAGACAGGTGTCTAATTTTGAAATAGAATTGGAAATTAACTCAGGCAGAAAATATTAATTCTTTTAGCCCTTCTACTAATCCCTCTTTAAGTTTGGAATACTTTTCATTGTCCATACCTCTGAACAATGACTTTTTATTTCCTGTTAATTGAGTTAGTGAACTTATGTTAAAAGAATGTCTTCAAACACTAGAGAGAAAATTAAAATAACTGCTTTCTCTTTTCAGATACATAAAATCTAGGACTTATACTTCCCAATGTTCAGCCAGGGTACCAAGATGTCTGACCCAACTGATCCTGACTAAAGAGAAACCATGAAGTATCTACTTGCTTCTCCTAATGAGATTCTCTTCCCATACTTTACCAGGTAACAAGAATACAGGAGGTTAAGGTGTTTTTTGTGGTTTTTGTTTTGTTTTGTTTGTTTTAAGATTTTATTTATTTATTTGACAGAGAGAGAGAGAGAGAGAGAATACAAGCAGGAGGAGTGGGAGAGGGGGAAGCAGGCTTCCTGCTGAGCAGGGAGCCTGATGCGGGGCTCGATCTCAGGACCACAGGGATCATGACCTGAGCCAAAGGCAGATTTTTGATGACTACGCCAACCAGGCGTCCCTAGAGTGCTTTGTTTAAAAGAATATTGGTTGTTAGAATTTTTGAGTTTTAGGAAATTTTTTTGAAAGCCTCTTTTATACTAGACCCAAGATTACTTAAGCCCCATGGCAGATAGAAGGCAAAGGGTCTTTAAAAAAATCTAACTCTTCTGGAAAAAGTATTTATTTCTCATATATTCTTACTTATAAAATTAGAGACCACCAGCTCTAAAAACAGATGCTGATAGTCATAATGATTCTGGCTGAATAAACATCATGCAGAATTTTGGGGTAGCTGTTATGTAGGGGACAGTAGAATGAGTAGGGATTCCAGATTGCCACTAACTTCTTCACCTCAGGTAGTCTTAATTTACAGAATATATTATATTCCCCAGCAAATTTATTTTGAAGAAAGGGACCTACACCTAGAAAGTGTCTCAACACCAGTGGAAAACTCATGTATAAGACTTTTTGTATCAAAAAAAAAAACCCATATTTTTTGTATTTTGACTGTTCCATGGACATGTCTCACTTTTAATTTACCTAATTACTCAGACAGGGTAGCCCCTCTATATTAATACTACACTGATGCTTTGATTTGGATGCGTTAAACCTAGAAAATTACATGCAGAAGATAAGTTAGAAATTCTTGTTCTTTTGCTCTTAGTAAATTGAATCAGGAATTTTTAACTGTGCATGAAAGAAAAAGCTCAAAAAATTCAACAATTAAAAGTCTGGCATACTAAGCTGAAACTCCTATACATCAAGAGTGTGAAATAAATACTTATTAAAATGATATTTTTGCAGCTGTGTTACTTTCATTTTGTGAATTTGTATAGTTGATTTTTTTAGATCATCTATACTTTTAATTTTTTTATCATGATTGAAGTTTTCCAGATGTTCTTTTATATAATAGAATTTTGTCTAGGTTTTAATCTATATTTCAGTCATACAATATTAAAAGCATTCATAGACACAAGGAAAAGCTACCCATTAATATCCTTTCATTCCCAGTCAGCTACATATTGCAGCATATTTATGGATAAACTCCTAACAATTACGTTTGGGATTATTAAAAAAGGATTATCTCTTTCTTTCCTTTGTTCTTAGCTACTTATAATACCTTTAAATTCTCCTCTAATTTCATTTTATTTCTGTGGTCCTATCCCCCACTTTTACTTCTCCTTTTCTCTATGCTGCATCTCCTTATAGCATCTTTCCATGGAACTGACAATACCCTACAGGAATATTTAATTAGTGCTTTAAAAACAAAGTCCTTACAACATATGTCCTATCTCCCCACACAGTTCCCTTTGTAGAAGACTTCTGTCATCAATTATTATAAGAATAATACTTAGTGGAGACTAGGAAGCTCCGAGAAAGGCTCTCATTGAAATAACAGATGTCACATAATGCCTGGATCAAATACTGTTGCTTGAGAATTAGAGCAACAATAACCATAACATCACCAAACACTAAACATAGTTTGTAAGAGTAAGTTAATTAATTGGTTAATTTATTTAATAAAAACATATTAAGCACACTTTTTATATCAGGTACACCTTCATATGGTGGTGACCAAGCCCCACTTATACAGACCTTATCATTTAATGATACAAGATAGGTAGACAATATAATTTCAGTTCAGAATAAATGCTAGAAAGGAAATAAATCAGGTTCTGGGTAAGGAAGGTCACAGGAACTCAGTAATTAATAGAGTCACTTTGAAAATGTGAAGTGAGAAAAAGTGAGGAAGTGAGAAAAAGAAGACAATAGCCACAATCACTGACAATCATTTCTAGAAAGGTAGGCATACCAATCCACAAACTAATCTTGACCAGAGAGTAGATTTACTTTTTATACTGCACAAATATTTTTAAATACAACACTTTAGGCTTCCAGACCCATTTTCTAAGGGAAGTGATGTAAAGAGAATTTCGTTAGGAGAAACAACTTGCTGATTTATGCTTGTCTCTTTAGTCACAGACGGATGGGTCAGATTCTAAGGCTTTCAGACCAAAACATATATCCTAGAGTTTATGGATCTGACAAGAAAAAGCAGTCATTTTAAACTTTCTCCGGTTCTATAAGACATTCTTTTAATATAAGTTCACTAATTCAAATCCAGGGAATAGTCTCAGGGGATTGGTCACATACTCTTTGCTATAATTTAAAGAAGACTACCAAGAATCAAGTCAATCTTTTTTCTGTATTCAATCTTTTAAAAAAAATTTTTTGTCTAATAGAAAGTTTTACAAATCACACTCATTTTGACATCATTTTGCTGTAATTAGCTCAAATATGCCTACCTTTTGTTCAGTTGATAACATTTTGCATTTTATTTTATTTTACAATTTGCTTGCTAGTTTTTCAAATTCTTACAAAATTCAAGTGATTTTTGCATTTGTACATTTGAACTTTTAAGACAATAAAGTTTAAGGAGACATTAATAACTTAAAAGGAGCCTATATGCTTTTGAGAAAAAGGAACTGTTTATTAAGAGAAACTTGGTACTTGAAATTGTTTCATACATTTAGAAATTTCTATTTTTTATCATTTTAAAAAATACTTGATATTACTTATTGATCTTTTTAGTTGGCAAAGTTTTGTTTTTTTTTTAAATAAAATTTTCTTAAACACTTCATATTTGATGCCATCTTCTCCACTGCTGCCAAAAATAACAAAACAAACATTGCAAGCACATATTTAAAATCTTGAAAGTCAGCTCTTTTAAGAATGATTTATTGATTCAACATGGCAAGAATCAAACTTCAGGAAATGTAGGAATATAGATTTATTCTTATACCAGCAAGTTAGAAATAAAGGCCATTATTCTCAGTCCAGGCTCAGACCTTCATTGTACTAACCTATCCAGTGCTCCTCCGGAGACTACTTCCTCTCTGTGACAAAATTCACTCAACTAGAAGAGCTGGATTAAAAAGAATGATATAAGCCATAAATTCTGCCTCCCCAATTACTGTGCCTACTCATTTCTCAAGCACAGCTCTAGACTTAATTTTTTTAGAAAGCATACCAGGCTTGCATTAGTTGTGTGGAGAGTAAAAAGAAAAAACAAACCCATCAGGAATTCAGGGTATCTATGATTTATTCTAGATTCCACAACTGAATAATTTGCTGACCTCATACACAGTTCTTTGGAGAGGTCTCTAACTCTTCAGCTACAAAATAGGGGTCTGAAGTAGGTCTCTTATACAGAAGAGGATTTTGAATGTGCTATAGGCTGAACTGTATTCCCCCCAAAATTCATACTCTGAAGCCCTAACCCCCAGAGTACCTCAGAATGTGACTGTATTGGGAGACAAGACCTTTGAAGACGTGACTAAGTTAAAAATAAGGCCCTTAAGGTTGGCCCTAATCCAATCTCATTTGTGTCCTTATAAGAAGAGGGTATTTGGACACACAAAGAGCATCCAAGTCTGCACACACACAGGGAAAAGACCATGAGATGACACAACAAGAAGGTGGCCATCTGTAAGTCAAGGAATGTATCCTCAAAAGAAACTAATCTTATGAGTACTTTGATCTTGAACAGAAAGCCTACCAAACTGTGAGAATCATATCTGTTGTTTAAGCCACCCAGTCTATGATATCTGTTATGGCAGCCCTAGCAAATCAGTATGAAGCAGAATCACAGACTAGTGTTCACAAAGCTATCCTAAACAAAAATAACCTCATAACCACTCTGCTGAAAAGCACTAACTGGCTGGACAATTTCTTATGCACTACACATATTGCTTTGAAATAGTATTGTGTTGCTATTTAATTCATAATATTATTCATTTGAGATTCTCCCCAATGAGAGTGTCTTGCATAGTCTTCAGCTGTATTTTTAATTGATTGATCTTATCGTACCCCACCACTATTTCTTCTTACCTGTGAAATGAGTTCCTTAAAACAAAAGCCTTATGCATAACTTCATCAACCACAAATAGAGCCTCATGTCTATGACAAGTGTAGCCCAAGAATAAACAAATGTCTATAATTATAGATAAGAAAGACTTCAAGTTTGTTACTGGAAATGTCAAAAGCAGAGAGTCAAGCATAAAGCAGACATATGTATGTGCCAGACCACTTATTAAAAGCTTGTTTTGGGATTGATATTTGGGATATTTAACATTCTGACACACATTAACTCCATTAACTCCTCATATTTTAGGAATTATTGTCAGAGATATTCCAGTGCCATAAAAATTCTCTTTTATTTTCTTAGCACAGGGTTCATGAAAGCTGTTATCCATGCATGGCCTTATAGCTAATCATCTTCCCAGAATCCCTCAGAGGAGTGCAGTCATCTAGCTGTTAGAACAGATCTGGTCTGTAGCAGTATTTTCAGTGAGCATTGTTTATCACTAACAAAATACAGATTTTCATGCTAATTTACAATGGGATATACTCATCCTTTCCCTTCATGGTTGTTTTTTCACTCACGGCTTATGAGTTGTGGCTTTAAGACGCAAATAAACTTTTTATTTTAATTCATTGGCATTCCAAAAGACTTTGTAACAGTTCAAAAACACTTCAGCTGTTTCTTAATAGATTTTTTTCTTAAAAAGCTTTCAGAAATATTTGACTCTATGCAAGCCTAACAATTTGTCTTATATCAACATATATAAAACCAACCAACAACACATCAAGGCTTGGCAAATGACCCACAAAATTGCAGACACCAAGTATTAATGTGGTATTAGAAAAGAATTTTCTATATTGACAAGATTCAATAAATTTGATTTTCTTATGTGTCCAATTATTAATTTTTATATTAGCTATTATTTTCTTGGATATGACTTATATAAAATTATCACTATTATTAATATTATTAGATCATGGTTTGATTTGAAATAAACCCCTTTTACTCAGTTTCTGCATGGACCACAAACATCAACTGCAAACTAGAAACACAGAATCTCAGGAACCACCTTAGAGAAACTGATTGAAAGTTTCCGTTTTTAACAATATTCTCTGTGCTTAGTCTGTACTTTTGTATCTGAAAAGCACTCAGTGAAAGATTTATTCTTTATGTTTGACAAACAGTCCTGTAATTTCCATTACAAATATCTTAATGTTTAAATATAGAAAATGATAGGAACACTTTAAAGAAAAAGTACTTTAAAAATTGATGTTACAATAAAAAGGAGATATCCACCAGAGTTATATTCATTGTAAGCATCTAATATTAAAAAACAACTCTAGGGGGAGAAAGCAAGATGGCAGAAGAGTAGGAAACTGAAATACCATTTGGTCCCAGGGGTTCAACTAGATAGTTATTAAACCATTTCAAACACCTACACATTCAACAAGAGATAGAAGAGAAGAGCAGCAATTGTAGGAACAGAAAATCAGCCACTTTCTAGAAGGTAGGATGTGTGGAGAAGTGAATCTGAAGCGACAAGAAGATGGACAGCATGGGGAGGGGCCAGCTCCCGGCAAGTGGTGGAGCAGCAAAGCACAAAATCAGAACTTTTAGAAGTCTGCTCCACTGAGGGATGTCACTCCAGAGGCTAAGTGGGGGTGGAGCCCTCACAGGAACAGTGTGGTCTCAGGACCCATGGGGTTACATAAAGACCAGGGGTGCCTAAGTGCAGCAGAGCTCCCAGGTACTGGAGCAGGGAAGCCAACTACAAAGACAGAGCTGAGGAGTGCACTCTCAGCTCTGGGTTAGCTTAAACCATGATCTGAGGCAAAGTTAGGCCACGGCTCTTCATGCAGGGGCCTCACAAGTAGCAGATCTGGGAGACTCCCTCCTTTCTCCTCTGAGAGAAGCAGCACAGGAGCATGTGGCAGGACTCTGCTGGGTTTGGACACTCCAAACAGGGTCATGCACTAGAGATAGAAATGATCAGTCACAGGCTGGGTGAACATGGACCACAGCCAGAGACCAGAGAGATGGGAGGGATTGACTGCTTTTCTCTGAGGCCACACTGACGAGTGGGAACCCAAGCTCTTGGCTCCACCAGGCTGGAGATTGGGAGGCTGCCATTTTCATTCCTGTCCTCCAGAGCTTAGGGAAAGGTTCAGGGACCAAAAGGTCCTAAGAGCAAACCCTAGGGGATTACTTAGCCTGGTCCCTGGCAAGGGTGGTGTAATGACACCTCGGACAAAGACATTTGAGAATCACTGCAAGAGGCCTCTTCCCTAGAAGATCAGCAAGAACATCCAGCCAAGACCATGTTCACCAATCAATGAGAACTGCAGAACTCCAGAGCTAGGGGAAAACGACATACAGAATTCATAGCTTTTTTCCCATGATCTTTTAGTCTTGCAAAGTTAATTTTTTATTTTATTTTTTTTCTTATTCTATTTCTTTTAACTTTTCCTCTTTCATCTTTTAACATTTTTTAACTTTTTTTTTCTTATCAATGCCTTTTTAAAAAGTCTTTTTAAATTTTCATTGTTATAGTCATATTTTATCCCTTCATTGTATTTAACCTTATTTTTTGTATACATATAGGTTTTTTTCTTCAAAATTTTGGGTTACAATTTCTTCTAATAGATCAAAATATACCTTAAATCTATCTCATGGCTTTGTTCTAGTCTCCAGGCTGATCACATTCTCTTCTCCTTTTTTTTTTTCCTTTTCCAATGAACTTATCAATTCCCCTTTTAGAATTTCTTAAAAATTTTCATCTTTACAGTCATATTCCATCCCTTCATCATGATTGCCCTTATTTTTGTAAATATAGTTTTTCTTTCTTTAAAATTTTGGGAGGTAGTTCCTTCTAAGAGACCAGAATACACCCAAAATCAAGTGGGTGGCTCTGTCACCAGTCTAATATATATATTTGTATATACACATATACATACACATGTATGTGTATTCATGTATATGTGTATATATATATACATGTGTAGACGTGTATATATACATACATGCGTGTATATGTGTATACACATATATATGATTCTATATATAAATATAAATATAATATAAACATATATTTATATATATGATTCTATATATAAATAGAAATACAATATAAACATATATATTATATAGAAATATAAATAAAAAATAAATATATATATTTAAGTAATTTTGTTGTTGTTGTTTTTCCCCCTTTCTTCTCCCCCCCAGTTTCGGGTCTCTTCTGATCTGGTTAGCGCATATTCTTCTGGGGTCTTTGCCACCCTTTTAGTATTTTGTTCTTTCATTCATCTATTCTTACCTGGATAAAATGACAAGGCAGAAAAACTCACCACAAAAAAAGAAAAAAAAAAAAGAACAAAGGTAGTACTGATGGCTAGGGACCTAATCAATACTGACATTGGTAATATGTCAGAACTAGAGTTCAGAATGATGATTATCAAGGTGTTAGCTGGGCTTGAAAAAAGGCATGGAAGATATTAGAGAATACCTATCTGGAGAAATAAAATGCCTTTATGGAGAAATAAAAGAACAAAAATCTAACCAAGTTGAAATCAAAAAAGCTATTAATGAGGTGCAATCAAAAATGGAGGCTCTTACTGCTACTAGGATAAATGAGGCAGAAGAGAGAATTAGTGATATAGAAGACCAAATGAAATAGAATAAAGAAGCTGAGCAAAAGAAAGACAAACAAATACTGGACCATGACGGGAGAGTTCAAGAGATAAGTGATAGCATAAGATGAAACAATATTAGAATAATTGGGATTCCAGAAGAATAAGAAAGAGAGAGAGGGAAAGAAGGTATACTGGAGCAAATTATTGTAGAGAATTTCACTAATATGGCAAAGGGAACAAGCATCAAAATCCAGGAGGCACAGAGAATCCCCCTCAAAATTAACAAGAATAGGTCAATATCCCATCATCTAATAGTAAAACTTACGAGTTTTAGTGATAAAGAGAAAATCCTGAAAGTAGCTCAGAACAAGAGGTCTGTAACATGCAATGGTAGGAATATTAGGTTGGCAGCAGACTTATCCACAGAGACCTGGCAGACCAGAAACAACTGGCATGATATATTCAAAGTACTAAACAAGAAAAATATGCAGCCAAGAATACTATATCCAGGTAGGCTGTCATTGAAAATAGAAGGAGATATAAAAAGTTTCCAGGACAAACAAAATTTAAAAGAATTTGCAAACACCAAACCAGCCCTACAGGAAGTATTGAAAGGGGTCCTCTAAGCAAAGAGAGAGCCTAAAAGTAGTAGACCAGAGAGGAACAGAGACAAAATACAGTAACAGTCACTTTACAGGCAATACAGTGGCACTAAATTCATATCTTTCTATAGATATCCTGAATGTAAATGAACTAAATGACCCAATCAAAAGACACAGGGTATCAGAATGGATAAAAAACAAGACCCATCGATATGCTGTCTATAAGAAACTCATTTTAGACCCAAAGACACCTCCAGATTTAAAGTGAGGGGCTGGAAAACAATTTACCATGTTAATGGACATCAAAAGAAAGCCAGAATGGCAATCCTTATATCATATAAATGAGATTTTAAGCCAAAGACTATAATAAGTGATGAGGAAAGACATCATATCATACTTAAAGGGTCTGTCCAACAAGAAGATCAAGCAATTTTAAATATCTATGCCCCTAACTTGGGAGCATCCAATTATATAAAACAATTAATAACAAAATTAAAGAAACACATCAACAATAATATAATAATAGTAGGGGATTTTAACACCCTCTTTACTGAAATGGGTAGATCACCTGAGCAAAAAATCAACAAGGAAATAAAGGCTTTAAAAACTACTCCATAATCTAATTTAAATGTATAAGCTACATGCTATTACTGTAAGACATAAAGTCTCTTTGGTAAAATGAAGGAAAGTAGCAATTTTGTCTCTGTCTCTCTTTCTCTTTCTCATACTCATACAACAAAGGGGAATTTCTGATAAATATAGTAAACCTATGTGATGGTCTCATCCTCCCCTTTATACCATTTAACATCTATCCATCTATGACATTAAAGCTTGATCTCTTTAAAAAAATGTTTTAAAATTAAAAATGTTATATTGCCTCTGTAGCTATATTTATCATAGAAATTTTTCATTTCTTCTTTTAGATCTGACATATTATAAGTTAATATACTGAACATTTTTCAGCTTTGCAAGTATGAAGAAGGAAGTAAAAATGGGTAGGGTTACTATTTATACTGAGAATGAAGGAAATTTTTTTTGTCTGCCATATTCCTGGATTCCTGGTCAAATTACACCTAGTCATAAAAATGGTTGCTTGTTACTTTAGGGTTCTTTTCTTTTTTTTTATAATGAAAAAAATAATACCACAATATTTTACAGTTATAAACTCTCTCTCTCTCTCTCTCTCTCTATGTATATATATATATATATATATGTATAAATGTAAACACACACACATATATACTCTATATATGTATAAATTCACACTAAATATACCTATTATATACATACTAAATATATAGTATAAAAATCAGTATGTGTATGTACATATACAATAGATATATAGATATCTATATACAGATCCATCCATATATGTATATGTGTAAATATACATATAAATATGTACGTGTATACTATGTATATACTCAAGAAATTATCAGTAAACCAACTGTATTTAAAACTGAAACATCTAAAATGAAGCATTATGAGATATCTATAATTAATTTTAATACAAATGAAAAAAGGGCCAAGTTAAATGTACTAACATTATAATGCTTTGTCTACTTCCCTCTGCTTTGTATGTATGTGGGTAGTTTCTGAAGCACTTACAACATGGCAAAGATATGGCATATTGCCATCATGAACCAAGGTCAATCAAGCAAGAAAAAAGTTTAATAGGCAAATTGAGCATAACTGTGATTCAGCAGCCAATGTAAGTGGCTGATTATAGTTTGCCTGTCTAGTTAAACCTCACAGCTGTGCTTAGGGGAAAAGGATGGAGTGGGGAACCACTTGTGAAAAGGCACAGCTTTTGACATTTGGCTTTATTTTCTACTATGTTGGGTCTCCTTAGCAGTTCCAGAAGGAAATGCTTCATCAAGGAATGTTAAAGTGATGTGAGCAATGTGGTAACACCCAAGACAACAGACCTTTAACTTATCATCATGGGCTAGATTTCTATCATAACAATCAAAAAAGCCGTTCCTATCTGAAATCTGTTCTGTTTTGCTTCCGTTTTATTTTATTTCTTTAACATGCTGTAAGTCTCAGGAAAATTCTTTATTAGTATTTTAAGTAATTTTGTTTTTAATTTAAGTTATTTCTCCCTATAGATTATTTTGAATATATTTAGAATTGTATGCCTTTTTTATACCTAGGTGGGCATAGTTGTGTGTGTTGTGGCTAGGGAGAGAGCAGGATTGGAGAGAAATGGGTTAGCCAATTTGACAATATAAATATAGAATATTTGGCTAGAGGATTAAAGACTAAGTTCCACCAATCAAGGCAACAGTCTGAAATAGGTAAATAAACCTCATGTGTATTTATGTCACAGTTAATTGTAATCTTGCAAAGTTAATCGAATTGTGACTCCCAACTATAGAGGATGAAAGCTTATTTTTCCTAACCTACTCTTTATCATGGATTTATTTTAAAAATAATGATTTTCTTAATTTAATGAATTCGTCTTACCAATATGCCACTGTTGTCACTTCCTTTTGACAAATGGATAATTTACAACAGAAAGCAGTTAAATGACTTGCCCAAGGTATAATAGTTAAAAGTATCAGATCAATAATTTAAACCCAAACACTATCAAACACCAAAGCCCTTGTGTATCCCATTAAGTCAAACTGGTTTGTTTGAGTATCAGCCCTACTCTCAAGAGACAGTGATACTTTGGAGGTGTAGTAGGTATCACTGGACTTTTAGTTGACCAATCCATTTATTCTTACATTAAATATCCAAGTGCCTCCTATGTACCATAAGTGTTAGTTGCCCTGAATATGACCATACCTGACAAATACCTTACCTTTAAGAAAGTCATCATGTAGTAAATTTCCCTGCGTGGATTACATGCTAGCAGTTATCAATGCATAGGAGTATTTTAGATGGGAGATTATCACACTATAGCCCAAGGACCAAATCTAGCCTGCTGCTTGTTTCTTTTTAAATTAAGTTCTAAGAAATGTTTATCTATGGTTGCTGTTGTGTTACAACAGAAGAGCTGAGTAGTTACTAGAGACATTATGATACACATAGCTCTGACCTCTTATAGAGAAACTTTACTAACCTCTTTCCTAGATCATGTTATGACCTGAATTAGGCATGCATCTTCTAATTTCTCTTATCAACCCACATGATATATATCATCCCAGGACAAAACTTTCATATCTTATTTTTGAATACATGCCTTCTGAGGTAAATCTGCCCTCAGGAGCAATAATTATATAAATCTGGTTTCTATGATGATATTAAGTATAAAATACCCTTATAAAATATTAAGAGCATTTTAAATGTATAAAAAAGTATATTTTATATCCAAATATAATTACTGTATTTTATATGTGGTTTGTATACTTTTGTGTCTTTTGTTCTTTTACCATTACTGTATCATGAGGATTTCCCCAAAGAACTACACTTTTTGATTATCATGCAATTCTGCCCTGAATCATTAAGTTTTTATATATGTATATATAATTAAACTTATACATTATTATATGTACAATGATATATAATGATATATTTATCATTAAACTTATATATATCATATATATCATTAAACTTACATATATATCATTAAACTTACATATATATATTTACACACACACATACACACACAAGAGAGAAAGAGAGAAAGGGAGAGAGAAGAGAAAAAAAAACTTAAAAAGTCATACTGACTTTGGCTTTGAATATTACTCCTGCTTTGTAAGTTCAAGTTCATATTAGGTGTATAAAGTCCAAAGTAAGGAGAAGCAAATTCAATGTCCTACATGAGCCACACAAGTAAAGATATTTAAATCATGTTATATATACAAATGTACAGAGGAGTCAAGTTTATGGTGAACAGAAAAGTACTAAAATACTGTTAAATACTGTTAAAGACAACCAAAATGAATTTGTAAGTTGAATAAACTACAAGTTTGCAATTCCTACAAGGAAAATATTCATTTGTGTTCCTGTCTAAACTCTCTGTCCACATGAACTACTATTTATCTCTCGTTTATTCTCTTCTCTCATCTGTCATTTATCCCTCCACTTAACTACTGTGAGTAGATTATTAGTAATTTTTCTTCTTCCCAACATAGACAAGTCAAGGACTTCCTGATTAGGTTGACCTACATAAACTGTGGATGGCATCTCCATTTAATAGACCATATAGCTTCTTGTATCACCTGAACTAATGTTTGAAATGTCAAAAACAATGATGTGGGGATTTTAAAAACATTATGAAACCATTAATTCTCCGTTTTTATCAATAGCATCATTGATCAGTCAGCAAATCATGTTTAAATTTTTGTATTGTCACTAATCCAATGAATTTCTTTCTCTTCAACAGTCACACAAGTTCTCTTCAACAGTCACACATTACTGTTTTCTAGGTCTTGAAAATACTTGTTAGGACTCCTTTATGTTAGATCAATATCTCTGAATTATAAAAACTACAATGTATATTTTTGCACTTCACAACCTTTTCAATTACATAGAATAAAATATACCAGTGAGGCTTTCTATCTCATTTTAGCTTTTAGAAACTTTGTCCAATTTTGTGTTATCCTACTCTGGAATAAAATTTGAGTTGTTGTTTCATAAATTTTGGTAAATTTTTTTTCTAAAATTACAAGATAGATTTTATATACCTTTATTTTAAAATTTGTTTTTTCCCTACTCATGTTATTTGACTCCATTTTTTAGACACTATACTCTATTTTTTCATGGACTTCAAGATGTTGAAATTTACTCATTTACATTCAGAAAACAAATTTGTGTGGCTAATTAATATAAGCACCATTAGCTGTAAATAATTTCAATAAGTAATTCTCAAAGATTTTTCACTTTTTGACATCTATCTTATGGATCACTTTAGTATCTAACTAAACTCCTCACACACCTGCAAAATATCCCCTATTTATTCCAACAATAAGAATTTTGCTCCTTCAGTTTACACTACTCAGAACAATTCAATGAATACAATAATAAGCTGGTAAAACAATGATCTGAGCAGTGAGTTTAGGAAAACCTGCAGTGTATACTATATTTGAAGAATCTTGCTATACAATAATGCATACTTCTATGGTATCTTGTAGTTTGAACAAAGCATCACATAATTAAAAGACCACTACTTTCAGTCTCCAGATTCATACTAAGAATTATTTCATAAAATATAGAAGTATAAAATACAGAAAAAAATATCTATTAAATTAAATTTCAGTGTAACTCAGTTATCAAACTTGACAAGAGGGACACACATGTATAGGGCATGTTGTAGGAAGCTCTACTGCCCCATGGGAAGCATGACATCCTGGTCTGAAGTATGAGGTAGGAGAAGCAAAGAAAGTGTGCTTCAGAGGCAGCCTCTGTTAACTTCATGAGGGCATTATATGCCATCCCTACCAAGCAAGGCAAAAAATTCCGACAAACACTATTTTTACAATCTCTTTTTAACCACTGCACTGAAAAGAAAGTGGCTTTCAAATTTTCAAAGTCCCAGATTCAATTAAAAATAAAACAGAGCAGTTCCCTAGAGCTAAGAAATGTCCAAGACTGAGCTAGCACATCAACAAAGAATGAAACTGCCCAAAGAATCAAAATTAGGATATGGGAACCCAGATAGAAAAAAAAGTTAAAAATTGCTATCACAAATAGACTACTCGAGGAAACTAGTTTTGTAGCCATTAGTTTGACTTACCAACCATTTCTAGAAGGAATGAGGAAAGGATACTGGAAAAAATTTACATGGTTTTTCTAGTTCTGATTCTTTCATTTAACTTCCTTCCATAATTTTATTGTGGCACAATGGGGTTTGGAAATAAACTTTCATAGTAGCAACACCCTTGGACTTATTTTTTCTTCCTTATTCACATGATTTCTTAAATTAGTTCATAAAATTTCTGATTTTATATATCCTCCTTATTCTGATTATTCCAAAATACATATCAGATAAATCCTCTTCTCTAAAATCCATCTTTGACTATCAACTTAAGCTGTGTCAAATTAACTTATGTAAAACAAACTCTTGTCTGCACTTTAAGGTTTCCCACTTGCCTAGTTCATTGACAACCACCCAGTAGAAAGAATCCTAATATTAATACTATATTTGACTCCTCTTTTTTCTTCATACCACGTATGACAGCCATGACTTTCTGCTAACTAATCTGTCACTTTGCACTGAAGAGTTATTATGGGAAAGTGGCTGCCCAAGGCAACTATATCTCTTCACCCCATGCATGTAACTTGGGGCATAGTGGCCTCATTTTCACCAGTGGAAAGTTATATGTTTGCTTTCTTGGGCAACATTGTTAATAAGTAAACCTGCCTTCTCCATTGTCTCTTTCCCCACCAACCAGCTGAATGTCAATATCTGGGCCACCACAGAAGCCACATGTTAGCAGGGCCTCCACTAACCTAGCTCCCTGAATGGCTAGAAAGCATTACTACCACCACCACCATCACTCACACACACTGACCAGAAACATCCACATTAGATTGTCTGGAGAGCAACATGAAACTTTAGTTGTTACAAGCCACTGTTAAAATAGAGTGTGTTTTTTTATAATAGCCTCATATTAAAATAACCAACATAATAATAATTATCCTTCAAAATATATCTCAAATCCAAACATCTCACTCTACTTCCACTGTCACAAGAGTGGCATAATTCCCCAAGCCACCATTGATTTCCCCCTAAATTATTGTAGTAGTCTACTAACTGATCTTGCTTTGTTACATGATTTTGTCTTGTATTATTCAGTAACTAAAGTGTTTTTTTAAGAACAGAAATATGCTCATGAAATAGTTCAATGGATTTCTAGTACATTTAGACTAAAATCCCAATTCCTTACATGATTTCAAGGCCATATGCTACATCTACAATATTACCCCTTTCATGTCTTCTCACTTCCAACTAATCCTCAGACCACACAGATCTTTTCATCTAAGTCCTCTTCATAGAACTCACTTTCTTCAGGTACTTATGTGATGTGTTCTCATTACATTTATATCTCTCCCCTAATCTCACTTTATTAGGGAAGAATTCACTGATAAAATGGCACCCATCTCTCTTTATGCAGCATGCTATCTCCTTACCCCATTTTATTTTCCTTAGTAGTGTTTAGTACCACTTACTATATATTTATTTGCTTATTCATTTTTTTCTATTTTCCCCAGTGGAACATGAGGAGTGTGTATTACCTGTCTAAAAAATCTAAAGATCTAAAAAATACCAAATGTCATGGTTGTCAGGCCGTGGAAAATGGATATTGTGGTAGAAGATGATGCATCTCTGCTTTGTTTGTTGAATGAATGAGAGTAATTGAATTAATTACATGAATTAATACTCTGCCTTAGGATTAAAAATATGTCCCTTCAGAGATTCTCTTTGTTAACCTTCACTATCTAACAGAAGTTCTCAAATAAAAGTATTTGAATCAACTGCCAATAATCTGAATCATAATCTTCTTTAATACATCAACTTTTTAAATAGATAATATAAGAAATAAGAACGTTTTTATAACATTGAACAGATCTCTAAATTTGTATATATTATGTTAATCTTATTTTTCTACATGATTTGAAAATATAGTATAAAGCCATATGTTCATATCAATACATGCAGGGAGAGCATTTGACAAAATCCCGTTAATGGTTAAAAAAAAAAAAACTCTCAGGAAGCTAGAAATAGGGGAAGTTCCTCAACTTGATAAAGCTCATCTACAAAAGCCTACAGCAAATATCATAATTTAATGAGAGAATCTAGATGCTTTTTCACTAAAATTAAGAACAAAATTTGGAGCACCTGCAAGACTCAGCTTGTTAGGCATTCAGCTCAGGTTATGATCTCAGGGTCCTGGGATCAAGCCCTGCAGTGAGTTAACTGTGCCTTAGGGAGTCTCCTTCTCCCTCTCCATCTGCCCCTCCCCCTGCTTGGGTTCTCTCTTTCTCTCTCAAATAAATAAATAAAATCTTAAAAACAATATAAGATTCAACACCATACTGAAGCCCTATCTAATATAATAAGCCCTAGCAAAAATAATACAAGAAAAGGAAATAAAACTATATAGACTTGGAAAGGAATAAAGCTCCTTGTTTGCAGACAGGATGATCATTTATGTAGGAAATCCAAAAGAAATGATAAACTTCTGGAACTAATGAATTATAGCAAATTTATAAGACACCGAGTAATACACAAAAGTCAATTGTTTTCTTATATACTAGCAATGAATAATTGAGTTTGAAATAACACACACACACACACACACACAATGCCATTTACATTAGCAGCACATAAAAATTATGTTTCACAAAAATGAAATACTTAAATATAAATCTACCAAAGTATGTATGTAATCTCTGTGAGGAAAACTATAAAAACTGATGAAAGAAATAAAAGAACAAATAAGATTTAAAGAATGTTTGAATATATCGCATGTTCGTGTATAGGAAGATTCAATATTGCTAACAGCAAAGTATATTCCCTAAATTGCTGTAAGATTTTATTGAAATTAAAACTGCTCACTCTGTGAAAGACAGTTAAAAGAATGAAAAGACAAACTATGTACTGGAAGGAAATCTTTGCAAAACACGTATGTGATAAAGTGCTCATATGTAAAATATACAAAGAACACTTAAAACTCCATAACTAGAAAACAAATCAATTTAAAATGGGCAAAATATCTGGATAGACACCTCACAGAAGAAGTTATACAGATGGCCGATGAAGATATTAAATGAGGCCCAACCATATAGGTCATTAGGAAATAGCAAATTAAAATGACAATGAGAGGCCACTACACACTTATTAAAATGTTTAAAATTTGAAACCCTAACATTATCAAACACTGGCAAGGATGTAGAGGCACTCTCATTCACTGCTGGTGGGAACACAAAATATTACAGCCATTCTGGAAGACCATTTGAAAATTTCATATCCATATATAATATATATAAAAATATACATCTTATACATAAAGAGTGTGCATATACATATGTTGTGTGTTGTGTGTGTTTCTGTATATTCATCCCAGTAAAATATAAAATCCAAAATATATAATCCAACAACTATGGTCCTGAGTATTCACCCAAATAAGGTAAAAACTTATGTCCACACAAAAACCTGCATGGAGATGTTTACATAAGCTTTATGTATAATAGCTAAAACTTGAAAACAACATGGCAATCTTTCAATAGGTGAATGGAGTACATCCTTACAATTGTACATTATATACACATACAATGGGTTATAATTGAGCAATAAATAAAAATGAGCTATCAAGCCACTAAAATACAGAGAAGAAACTTAAATGAATATTGCTAAGGAAAGAAGCCAATCTGAAAATACTTCATAACATATGATTTGAACTACATGACATTCTGGAAAAGGCAAAACTATGGAGATGGTTAATAGGGATTCAGAGAAGGGAGGGGGATAAACAGGTGAAGCACTGATGAATTTTAAGGCAGTGAAACTGTTTTATATGATGCAATAGTGGTGGATATATATCATCAGATATTTTTTAAAAACCCACGGAATTATAGCACAAAGATTAAACTCTAATGTCAGCTATGGACTTTAGTTAATAATAATGTATCAATATTGGTTCATCAGTTGCAGTAAAAGTGCCATATATTTTTTCTCCCTATTACAAAGTAGAATAAAATATTTTCTTTTATCAGTTGAGTTTTATGATGGGTTTCTATTACCAAGCACCATGAGTTATTCGTAACTAAAACTGGTTTGTTTCTTTGCCCTTTTTTCTTACATGTTTCCCCGGATTAAAAAATACAACCTATTTACATTACAATCAAAACAGTAATTCATACTAAATAGCTTGGTATATTAGCTGGTGTTTATTTTTAAGAAGTGTGTATCACTAAAATCAAATGACATTTGATAGTAGGGAGAGGACTCTTAGTTTAAAATATGGAGTGTAAGTTGTTTGTACTGAAAGTAATTTTCTTAAGTTTATAGCCACATTTTAAGGTCTTATGAAAGAAACATACCATGAGCCTAAAAATAGCTATCCATTTTTATTCATAAGTTACTTTAAAGGAAAGAAACTGGTCAAAGTGACCCTATTGCAAACAACCTCATTTTCTCTAATGTCTGTGATAGAAGTTTAATATCTATGAAAGATTTTATTTTAATTATTTTCTTAGAACCAGATTGACTCATTCAAACAACTTAAACTTCTATCCTTACTACCTTTTTAACATTTAATCAAAGTGGAAAATGATTTCACAGGTTACTCTGGGTTCCCTTAATACGTTTTTATTGTCTTTTTTAAACCATTATTTCTATAGGACAATTTCTTGCAATGTCCAATTTAATGATGTAAATAGCAAAGCATATAAGAAGCACAAATATAAATAAACAAGCACATAAGTAGTTCTATGAAATGGTTTCATATCCTTAAATACATACATAACTGGTATGTATGTAGAAAAAATATATATATTAATATATCTGTTATGTTTCATATAAGTAGAATGATTAAATGTTATTTTATCATCCAACTTGAAATATGTTTATTTAATCAGCATTTAGTTCCCAGGGAAAACATCTGATTTACCAAGCATCTCTAATCTCTTTTGTTTTATCACCAAATTGAAGAAAACCATTGTTGTTCATTAAAAAAAAAACAAAAAAAGTTGGGGTGCCTGGGTGGCTCAGATGGTTAAGCATCTGTCCTCGGCTCAGGTCATATCCCAGGGTCCTGGGATGGAGCCCTGAGTCAAGCTCCCAGATCAGTGCAGGGCCTGCTTCTCCCTCTCCTCTGCCATTCCCTCTGCTTGTGCTCTCTGGCCCTATCTCTCTGTCAAATAAATAAATAAAATCTTAAAAAAAAAAAAAGGAAAAGAAAATAAAAAACAAAAAATAGCAAAATAAGTCATTTACTGGGTACCTACTATTAATCAGTAGTCATGATTTCTAAGAGACTTTTTAAAATTTTTCCTTGATTTTATATATCATTGTGTTACAATATAATTAATATATATTACTTACAACCTACATTTGCTTAACTCAGAAAATTGTTGTTACATTCAGATAGTGTATATTAGGTCACTCTTCCCTGATTTAAATGAACTGTACTCAACTTCATAGTGAGATCAAATTTTTAAAACAAATTTAAGCCAATTATTTCTAAAAGATGCCAAATAAATGCAGTTAAACAAAATGTGTCTAAAATTAACTCAATTTTGAAAAAATTGTTCTATATCCAGTAACACCTATATATGAAATTTCCCCTTTATTCTTGCCTCTGTGGTTTGATTCTAAATTAGTCTCCCACTTCATGGAAAGCCAAGTAAATGAATCAGTTGATAAATGGAAGCAATCTTTATTTTTCTTTATGTCATATATTTATTTAATGTTATTTATTATATTTATAATTTAAGAGTAAAAAATCAAAGTAGTATCTGTTTCTTCTAAAAGAGTTAAATTCAGTCACCTTATACCAGAACACTGTTTCATTTGTTTTTTTTTAAAGATATTACCAATCTCAATCTGATAATACCCAGAACAGATAACCAGAAGTAATGTGAAAAAAATAATTAAATTTACAACCAAATAAAAAATACTTTAAGTGTCCATGAATTTTCTTCTAGAGGATTGAAACTCATTTTCAGAACATGACCAACTAAACAGGAAGAAGTCAATGTATAAAAGATCAGTTTCTATTTATTCTTCCATGTTCAGAGGTTTTTCTGTTTCTGGTGATCCCTAAGTAGCTTTCACCTTTGAGAAGGTGACTCCATGATGTTGATAGCTCTTACATGTATTTGAGTGGGACTGATTGCTTGGGAAACTCAAGCCTGATTGCAGTGATCCTAGAGCCAGCAGAGAAAAAGAATGGAGATCTCACTTTTCACCATGTAGATTTCCACTTACTCCATCAGCCTCAGTCTGAGCCTACTGTCCCCTCTTGTCTCAATCTCTTCCAAGGGTAAAACTCCTGGATCCTCTTGGTGTGAGGTACAGAGAATAATTTCCTGGCTGTGAAGACTGGCATTAGGAATCGAGGTTCTACCAACTTCTTATACATATTTTTACCAGTACTTCAATTCAGCAATTCTCCCCTCCTTACTCCATATATCTACCAACACAAAGAGGCATATAATGCTTTAGATTTTAGAGCCTTTTTTCTCGGTCCCATAGCCTAAGTAGACTTGCATATTGACTTTTCCAAAATTCCACTCCTATTTGATTTTCCCAAGCTTCCGCTCCTATTTGTTTCCAGTTGAAACTCTTCATCTGTTATCCTCTTCCTAGCCTACATATCCTTCCTTCTGAGTTAATATATAAAAGAAGTTACTTTGTTCTCAATGTGTGGGAGTTGGGGAGTTAGAATGGAGCAAAGGTAAATAAATGTGTGTTCAATGCCTGATGTTTATTCAGAATTCTCACCTACCAAATTTGAACATATAAAATAAATATTTGAATATTTAGTATAAATATATAAATACTAAAATAAAGAGACATAAACCCTATTTGCATAGAGTAGGAAATGAATACTCAACTATTCAGGTATAGGTGACAGAGAAAATTGATAAATCATCCAAATTTATTAGATAGAATAAAATACAATTTCTGATAGTCCATGAAGCTGGATTTCAAAAATACAAAAACAAAACCGAACAACAAAAAAACCACAAATATACTGGCAATATTTAAAAAATTAAAAATTTTTAAGTGATAGTCCAAAATATTTAACCCTAGACACTTAAAATCCCTAATCTGAGTAACCCTAGTAAAAACAAACAAACAATGAACAAAATAACAGTGAGAATATGGCATATAAAAACCCATGACAAAATTCAGCCAAGGGGGAGGAGTCAAGATAGCGGAGAAGTAGCAGGCTGAGACTACATCAGGTAGCGGGAGATCAGCTAGATAGCTTATCAAACCATTGCAAACACCTACAAATCCAACGGGAGATCAAAGAGAGGAAGAACAGCAATTCTGGAAACAGAAAATCGACCACTTTCTGGAAGGTAGGACCGGTGGAGAAGTGAATAGAAAGCGAAGGGAGGATAGACCGCGGGGAAGGGGCTGGATCCCGGCAAGCGGTGGGGCAATAGGGCACTAAATTGGGACTTTTAAAAGTCTGCTCCACTGAGGGACATTGCTCCAGAGGCTAAACCGGGGTGAAGCCCACTGGGGTCAGCATGGCCCCAGGTCCCGCAGGGTCACAGAAGGATCGGGGGTGTCTAAGTGTCACAGAGTTAGCAGGTATTAGAGCAGGGAAGCCGGCTACAGAGACAGAGCTGAGGAGTGAGCTCTCAACTTGAGGTTACCTTGAACCAGTCGCAGGCTGGGTGAACTCGGAGCGTGGTCAGAGGCGGGGGAGACGGGAGTGGCTGGGGCTTTTCTCTGAAGGCGCACCAAGGAGTGGGGCCCCAAACTCTCAGCTCCTCCAGGCCGGAGATTGGGGGGCTGCCATTCATTCCTGTTCTCCGGAACTCTACGGAAAGCGTTCAGGGAACAAAAGCTCCCAAAAGTGAAACCGAGCAGATTACTTAGCCCGGACACTGGTAAGGGCGGTACAGCTCTGCTCAGGCAAAGACACTTGAGAATCCCTACAACAGGCCCCTCCCCAGGAAGATCAAAAAGAAATCCAGCCAAGACCAAGTTCACTTAACAAGGAGAGCAGCGGAACTCCAGAGGAGGAGAAAGCAGAGTGCAGAATTCATGGCTTTCTCCCCCTGATTCTTTAGTCTTGCAGTTCATTTCATTTTTTCATTAATTTTATTTTTTTTTTCTTTTTCTGCTAATTTTTAAAAATTATACACTTTTCTTTTTTTAACATTTTTAAACTAGTTTATCTTAACAATACCTTTCCAAAAAAAAAATCTTTTTTGAACCTTCATTATTATAGTCATATTTTATCCTTCATAGGATTTAACTTTATTTTTTGTATTCACATAAGGGTTTTTCTTCTAAAAAATTTGGGGTACAACTTCCTCTAGTGGATCAAAAGACACCCTAAATCTAGCTCCAGGCTTGTTCTAGTCTGCAGCCTGAGCAAATTCTCTTCACTTTCTTTTTCTTTATTCTCCCAACAAACTTAATCAACTCCTTTTTTTTAGAAATTAAAAAAAAATTGTTTTCCATCTTTATAGGCATATTCCATCCCTTCACTGTGTTTACTCTTATATACATTTTTCATTCTTTAAAATTATGGGAGGTACTTTCTTCTAAGAGACCAAAATACCCCACAATTAAGTGAGTGACCCTGTTCTAGTCACCAGTCTAATATATATATATATATTTTCTTTTGTATATTTTTTCTTTATTTATTTTCCTTTTAAAATTTTTTTTTTTTCTGAACTTCCTTTTATCTCCTTTCTCCCCCCACCCCCATGATTTGAGGTCTCTTATGATTTGGTTAAAGGGCATTTTCCTGGGGTCTTTGCCACCCTTTTAGTATTTTATTTACTTCTTCATATACTCTTATCTGGAAAAAATGACAAGGTGGAAAACTCACCACAAAAAAAAAGAACAAGAGGCAGTACCAAAGGCTAGGGACTTAATCAATACAGACATTGGTAATATGTCAGATCTAGAGTTCAGAATGACGATTCTCAAGGTTCTAGCCGGGCTCGAAAAAGGCATGGAAGGTATCAGAGAAACCCTCTCTGGAGATATAAAAGCCCTTTCTGGAGAAATAAAAGAACTAAAATCTAACCAAGTTGAAATCAAAAAAGCTATTAATGAGATGCAATAAAAAATGGAGGCTCTTACTGCCAGGATAAATGAGGCAGAAGAAAGAATTAGTGATATAGGAGACCAAATGACAGAGAATAAAGAAGCTGAGCAAAAGAGGGACAAACAACAACTGGACCATGAGGGGAGAATTCGAGAGATAAGTGACAGCATGAGATGAAACAACATTAGAATAACTGGGATTCCAGAAGAAGAAAGAGAGAGGGGAGCAGAAGGTATATTGGAGAGAATTATTTAAAGAATTTCCCTAATATGTCAAAGGGAATAAGCATCAAAATCCAGGAGGTGCAGAGAACCCCCCTCAGAATCAACAATAATAGGTCCACACCCCATCACGTAATATTAAAATTTACAAGTCTTAGAGACAAAGAGAAAATCCTGAAAGCAGCCCAGGAAAAGAAGTCTGTAACATACAATGGTAAAAATATTAGATTGGCAGCAGACTTGTCTACAGAGACCTGGCAGGACAGAAAGAACTGGCATGATATATTCAGAGCACTGAACGAGAAAAACATGCAGCCAAGAATACTATATCCAGCTAGACTATCATTGAAAATAGAAGGAGAGATAAAAAGCTTCCAGGACAAACAAAAACTGAAAGAATTTGCAAACACCAAACCAGCTCTACAGGAAATATTGAAAGGGGTCCTCTAAGCAAAGGGAGAGCCTAAAAATAGTAGATCAGAAAGGAACAGAGACAATATATAGTAACAGTCACCTTAGAGGCAATACAATGGCACTAAATTCATATCTCTCAATAGTTACCCTGAAAGTTAATGGGCTAAATGCCCCAATCAAAAGACACAGGGTATCAGAATGGATAAAAAACCAAAACCCATCAATATGTTGCCTACAAGAAACTCATTTTAGACCCAAAGACACCTCCAGAATTAAAGTGAGGGGGTGGAAAACAATTTACAATGCTAATGGACATCAGAAGAAAGCTGGGGTGGCAATCCTTATATCAGATCAATTATATTTTAAGCCAAAGACTATAATAAGAGATGAGGAAGGACACTATATGATACTCAAAGGGTCTTTCCAACAAGAAGATCTAACAATTTTAAATATCTATGCCCCTAACGTGGGAGCAGCCAACTATATAAACCAATTAATAACAAAATCAAAGAAACACATGAACAACAGTACAATAATAGTAGGGGAATTTAAAACGCCACTTACTGAAATGGACAGATCATCCAAGCAAAAGATCAACAAGGAAATAAAGGCCTTAAATGACACACTGGATGAGGTGGATATCACAGATATATTCAGAACATTTCATCCCAAAGCAAAAGAATACACATTCTTCTCTAGTGCACATGGAACATTCTCCAGAATAGATCACATACTGGGTCATAAATCAGGTCTCAAACAGTATCAAAAGATTGGGATCATTCCTTGCATATTTTCAGACCACAATGCTCTGAAGCTAGAACTCAATCATAAGAGGAAATTTGGAAAGAACCCAAGTACATGGAGACTAAAAAGCATCCTTCTAAAGAATGAATGGGTCAAGCAGAAAATTAAAGAAGAATTGAAAAAATTCATGGAAACAAATGATAATGAAAATACAATGGTTCAAATCTGTGGGACACAGCAAAGGCAGTCCTGAGAGGAAAATATCTAGTGGTACAAGTCTTTCTCAAGAAACAAGAAAGGTCTCAAATACACAACTTAAGCCTACACCTAAAGGAGCTGGAGAAAGAACAAGAAAGAAAGCCTAAACCCAGCAGGAGAAGAGAAATCATAAAGATCAGAGTAGAAATCAACGAAATAGAAACCAAAAAAACAATAGAACAAATCAACGAAACTAGGAGCTGGTTCTTTGAAAGAATTAATAAGATTGATAAACCCCTGGCCAGACTTATCAAAAAGAAAAGAGAAA